>JAFEMH010003059.1:0-292645 GCA_022495995.1 Adenophora triphylla var. japonica
TAATAGTCGACTAGAAGGCTTCAAATGCAGCAGGCTTCAAATCCAGTGAGTCCATCATCTTTGCTTTGAGCGGGGGCGTTCATTGCGGACCCTCCATCCAACTAATACCCGTGTGCAATGACGTTCTTCTAGGCGGGTGTGATGTAAAGAGGTTCGTTATGACTAGCCCCATACTTTGGCGAGTCCAAGTCGGTGAAGGTAATGATGTTTCCATAGTGGATACTTCCAATCATTTGGACGACCTCATACGGGGTGACATCTATGGGCACCATGGTCTTGGCCAAACTTTCTTCTAGCTTGACTTATGAGGGTATGAAGAGGTTAACAAGGACCACAAGGAGATATTGGCTGAGTACACTTCAGGCCGAGTCGGCCTTTGGATCCTCTTTGTCGAGTCGGCTTTTACGCTTCGGCTTATAGGGTCTTTTGTCTATTTTTCGGCTCGAGAGACGGCATTTCTTTTATCACCCTTAGGGTACATTAAGCACTCATCTGTCCAGGACCAGTCATCACATAGACATTAGACTTCTCACGGATCATCATTCCTCTTTGGAGGATTACGTCGGCTCTTTCAAAGTGAGAGGCGGGCTGCTTCTTTGGCGTATGGCCAACTCTGGCGGTTAATCGATTAACCAGCACTTCTTTGGAGGCATAGGCGGCTTCCCGAATCGATTCCGGGTTCGGCTTTCGACTTTTACGAGTTCGACTCCTTAATTGGCTCAACGGTCAAATTTGGTTTCAACTTCACCCTCCTCATTTAAAGCCTTCACGGAGTCTCGTTCAAGCTTTTCAAGGTCAACATGCCTGGAATTATCACCTTCGAGTTTGGAGTCGGTGAATGGCTTCCTCATCAGGACCTAGCAACTTTTTCAACGAGTGGGATCACATTCCTCATCCTTTGTCAAGCATGTCCCTCCTTTCTCTAGGGGTTAGTTTTTACGGCATCTTTAACATTGGCCAAGCATTTTACGAAGTGGGAAATTCCATCATCGAGAAGGATTTACGCGGGGTCAAACCTCATGGCGGGTTCACATTCTTCTTGTCGGGAAGGTTCTCTGGGCTTTTTTGCTAACGGGCTAACCACTCCTCTCTTGTTCCCTACGGCACTTCATTTGTGTCTTCCTCGGTATCACTACCCAGTAACTCTCGTGAGAACTCTCATCTTGACTCGATGACCAATGAGGGCAAATGCGGAGTCGGGATACTTGACGCCATATAAGAGGTATCTTGGATTCTTCCTCGACTTGGGAATTACTAAGAAAACATCATTTGTCATCATAGGATATAAAGGGGACCAGGGTCGCTTCAAATTTTAGGACTCTTTCCAAGGCATCCATTACACTCTTCTTCGGTTGGACGAGGTCTCGGGGTGATTCTCGGCCTTACAATGGAGTCTACTCTTCTACGATGGGGTTTAGCTTCAACGCGCTTACATGTTCTAGATCGGCGGGCGGAGCCCGTTTCCCTCTTTCGGCTAAAGCTTCAATCAAGTCCCTCCATTCACCGACCAAGTCTTTGTAAGGAGTATTGAACTCTAGGATGTAGAATTCGTATCTTTGCCTCATCGAGCTCGCATCCTCTTTCCCTTCCGAACCTTCACACAAGCTACGAGGCACATTTTGAAGTGATACCGTCCCTATTCCCGGGTCCGTGGTTTTCTACTTCATCTTGCTCTCCAAATTTCACTTTGGTCGACTCCAAGTTCATTCCTTCTCTTGATGTCATCATGTTTGTAAATCCATCCATTCACCATGTTCTCATTTCCGATTCTTCACTACCCAGCATGCAGGAGATAGGCAAATTCGCGGGCGTTGACAAAGTTAGAAAGGTCGAGTGATGCTGGGATTTTACGGTAGGGAGATTTGGCTCGGGTGAGAGGAGGAGAAAGTCCCACGGGGTAATGCGAGGAGTGCATGTTGGGATAGGCTGTGGCGAAGCTAGGTCTCATGAGGAGGAGAGGGTGTCGGGACCACGACGGCTTGAGACATTGGAAAAGGGCGAAAAGGGACGAGTCTTTGGCAAAGGATCATATGTGGCTGGAGGAGGGCATTGGTTATAAGGCTAGCTCTTCTTCCCTAGTCATTTGGTTACCCAGAGCGATCTTGTTCTCTGTCGAATCGGCCATTCGACTCTACGGGTGATAGCGGGGATTACAGCGGCTAATGCGAGAATTTGCGCTAACAAGTCGGCGGCCCGATGTTCTCACCCACTTCTTTCTTGCTGCGGGAAAGGGATAGGAGAGGTTTAGACTCGGGGTAGGTGTTTAGGCTGAAGGCTCAAGAAATATGCAAATTATGAATCTTCCAGTTTACTTAAAACGGTGTCTTTTATTAATTTCTATTTGGTTGGAAAAGGGGATTTGCCCTTCTTTTTCGCAACTACTCTAGATCCTGGATCGGTGGGTTCGTCACTACGTCTATAAGCCCCTCGTATTCCACGTATTTCGACCTCCCGGGGTGGGCGGCCCGAGCGAGGGTCCTATAGGGCACGCGGATCCCACCGGCCAGAGAGAACGCTCCTAACGGGTCTAGCGGGTCATAGGAACTTTTAACGCACGACGATGCGAATTATAGTCAAAGCAATACAGGGAAAGTCTCGTCTTTCGGCCTTGATAGAATTTTGTGAAATTTCGCTTGCGCGATTGGCGTTTTGACTTTTCGGTAATGTCATGAGAAGATAATAGGCATGGGTCGGGCGGTAAAGTGGATGACACGGTGTCACATTGAACTTCGTTGCATGCGCCGTGCGTGAGTCAAAATCGAAGTCAATGCGGGTCAGATCTTGCCAATTTTTCCTTGTCGGAATTTTGGCGGAAGCTTCGCTTGAGCGAAAGATCTTTGGACTTTTCTTGGCAAAGACTCGGTCTCGACTCTTACGCATTCCGTGCGGGTCAAGGTCAAAGTCAATGTCGGAGTCAAGATTCTGCCAATTTTTCCTTGTTGGAATTTTGGCGAGTTTTCGCTTGGCGAAAGATCTTGACTTCCGTTATGGACTAAGGCTTGACCTTTACGGGGATATGCAAGCTGGGCTATATGACACGAGACTAGACCAAAAACCAACCAAAAGTCACGGTTTTGAAACGTGTGACACGGGTGTGCGTTGGTCGACCTTTGGCTGCCATGGGGAGTTTGGGGTGATTTCGTGCGCGCCGGGAGCATCGTAAGGCTGTCCGTGGCTGCAGGCGAACAACCACCGGGTTTAAAGGGACGTGCGTGCAAAGTGTACGGGATATATAAGGTGCGCGTAGTGTGCGGTCTCCTAAAAATGTTCCTTTTGAGTTAAAACGAGATTTTCATAAATGTGTTTTAAAGGAATGATTTTTGGGACGGGGAGAATACCGCAACTTGATTAAGCACGTAAATTTTAAGGAGCCCCGGTCGGTCTTGGGCCCGAATAGCCCCAGGCGCAAGGGCGAGATTAACCTCAATTTTTCTGGTGGAATTGCCACGAGGCCGTCACGGTCGGAATCGAGGAGGATTGAGCCGTACGGCTTGCATGGATCAATTTTCCGGGTTCCACTCCTTTGCTATTTTCGGGTTGTTTCCCGTTCAAAGTATGCACAAATCCCAAGATGCAAATGATGCAATGCAAGGCAAAGAAAGCAAGCAAAATAAACGGAATCCGCGATGGGAGTCTAACCCGCTCAAAGGGAAAAGCTTTCTTTTATTTTTTTCGAAAAGTGATACCGGTACGTGGGATTGTTAAACCATAGTTTATCCCAAGCCCGGGTTAGGGAGCAATACGGGGAAGGGTTAAGTGGTTTCCCACCTATATACAGTATCTGAGTTTCTATTTTGAAAAATGAAAGCTTTTCTCCTTTGGGGGATATCCCAGTAGTCGCCATGGCTGTGAATGTGTGCCCAAATTTTGTTTGGATTCACGCGAGTTTGAGAAGACATCGGAGGTTTAATTTGAAAAACGGAGTCGCCGCGTGAAATTACCTCGGATTCGCGCGAGCGAAGCGGTTGTTTGTCTTTCGCGCGGGGTTGGAGTGTACGAGACCTCGCTTCATGAGAAGAGAGAAAAAAATGAGGAGTCGCCACGCGGTTTTTGTATTTTGAGCCCAAACGTTGAGAAACGGCTTTAGAAAATGGTGTCGTTTTTATTGGTAGCAAAAACTTAGGAAAAGGCTTTGAAAGCGGGGATCATTTTTATTGGTAGCAAAAAGCAGTAAAAAGCTTTTTAAGTACCGAGAGATTGTTAGGTTCGGAGGTACGTTACGTTTCGGGTAGAGTATTACGAGATCGCCGAAACGCCTCGCATGGCTTGAGTCTTTCTACCTTTCTCGCGTGTGTGTGTGTGTGTGTGTTTTGAAATGGGGGCTTGAATGACAAGCTTAATCTTGGTTTGAATGTCAAACGTTGATTAGAGTGACTTTGTTTGAAAAGACGGCGTTTGAATGACAACGCGTCGGTTTTGAGTTTGAAATGGCGTTTGCGTGGCAAGCGTCGATTTTGAGTTTGAAATGAGCGTTTGCGTGGCAAGCGTCGATTTTTGAGCTTGAAAAGGAGTTCGAAGGTCGAACTCCGGTTTTGAATCGGGCGTGTCATTGTTAACGATTTTACGGGAAAATGCGTATTAAATGATTTTAAGTGTCAAATGGCGGCTTTTAGTTTGAAGATGAGCGTTTGGGGGCCAAACGTCATTTAGCGCGTTTTGAAAAAGAGAGTTCGAAGGGACGAACTCCGGTTTTGAGCCGGGCATTACATTGTTAACGATTTTTACGGGAAAAATGCGTATTAAATGATATACGATCAACGAATCGGGTTGCGACTCGGACTTTGAAAAGTAAATACTATCACGATCCAAACGGGTCGGACTTTGTAAATGACCAGTATTTAAAGTGCGGTATCAACGGAATCAAACGAGCGGAATTGTAAATGACGATCGACGAGTCAAATGACTCGGAATTGTAAATGACGATCAACGAGGCCAATCGGCTCGGAATTGTAAATGACGAAATTAAATGACGATCAACGGATCGATCGATCACAGGAATTGTAAATGACTTGATAAAGTAAACGGGCAGAGGTCGGAACGCCGTTTTAACCCGTGATTACTTCTCTTACGGAAAGAGAAGAGGATCGAGGGCTAAAAGCGTATGGGACCCGTTAGGCGGAAGCGTCTACATTTTGATGCGCGTTGTTCCGAAACGGTTGTAGCGGCCAGCGCGTGCTTAGCAAAGGCAAGCTTGAGAAGATTTAGAGAGAGGGAGTTATACTATGGCTAGGGTTCGACTCCTTTGGCTCGGAAAGGTGTGTACGGGACCACGAAAATTAGTTCGAAAGGGTGTTTCGAAGTGATGAGGCGTATTTGATCAAAATACGGAAGTTTCCACGCGAATCGAGGCAAAACGGGAGCTCGGAAAGGGGATTGAAATCGGTTTGGGCCGTGAGGAGAGTGATTTTTGGGAGTAAAAAGTTCCTTTTTTGGCTTTGTGACCCACTTCTATTTATAGGTGAAAATTGCGGTAGGAGTCAGGACGGACTTGGGTATTTTTCGGGGTTTTGGGGTATTTTGGAATTACGAGGGAGCTTCTTTGGCAATTTCGGGAAATTTGCACGGAAGTCGGCGGACTTTGGCCCGAAATCCGGGGTATTTTGGTCTTTTCGGCTTGATTTGTGATTGAAAGGTGACGAGAGGGCTGTGGCATCTTTGGACACGTGTCACGTGACTTCACCACTTTGCATGGGAGTTCGTTCCCGGTCGGTTTTGTCCGTTTTTAAAATAACGATCAGGAAAATGTCAGAAATGCCCCGGAAAGTGCCGAAAGTGCGTTTTTCGAGGAAAGCCATACTTTTACGTGAGATGACACGTGTCAAGTACAGCTTTGACGTCGGGATGCACAGGGCGATCTCGGGGCGTCTCGTTGGCACGGCAACGGGGAGTTTGCGAGTTCCGGTTAACACTGGAAGCGGGCGGTGCGGATTTCGATTAACTTTCGACGGATTTGGATGATCCGGTTGGGTACCTACAGTTAGCCCCTCGGCGACGTCTCCTCAGAAGGAGAGTGGGGTCGATTGAAAAGATAAGGATCCAAATCGGGATGCCTTACTTTGAAAGACACAGGCGGTCGAGTGGTGGACCACTTGGCGAAAGGATTCCTACGTATCCGGCGGGAATCAAGCCGATCGTAGTTCGAAGGTGCAAAGGGCGCGCGTGGGGACCTTGACTAGGAGCGAGGCTGACCGGAAAGGCGTCTAAACTGAGAGGAGACCAATGCGAGTGCCGGAACTTTGAATGGAGAACTATTGTGGCGTACGAACACAGGACTTGAAACTTTTGAGGCGTGTGGCGCCTCACCGAGTGCTTCCGAAACCTTGCGCAGGCGTGTGGCGCCTGAGCCGGAGGCTGCAGTTGTCACGATATAGGCGTGTGGCGCCTGGCGGGAAGCTGCCGAGATACGTTTATCTGATATGAAGCGTTCGTGCCTTGGGTATTGAGCTTATTCTTTGCTTTGCCCGGTTTTATCTGGCAGGGATAGGAGCGACAATGATGAGAAGCAGTTGTGTTAAGCGGCGTTATTAACAACTCGGAAGGATCGGCGTTTCTTCTTTAGAATCTGGCAGGGATGAGCATTCGGGCTTACCTTGATGGCGAAGAGGGATTGTTGTGCGGGCTTACCTTGATGGCCGGCGAGGTGGGGACGATCGGGCTTACGGCGGCGGCGGGAAGTGAACGATGGTGAAAACCACTAGAAATTTTAACGTCGGGAGACGGAAATGCAACTGGAGATGTCGGGAGACATGATTGAGCGTTTGAATGTCAAGCGTCAGCGGGGATAAAATTGCGTCGGAGACGGAAATGCAAGCTGGAATGTCCGGAGACATGATTGAGCGTTTGAATGTCAAACGTCAGCGGGATATTAATTTAACGTGCGGAGACGGGCGTTAGTGAAAACTGGAATTTAACGTGGAGACGGGCGTTAGTGAAAACTAGCAGGAATTTGCGTGCGGAGACGGGCGTTAGTGAAAACTAGCGGGAATTTAACATCTGGAGGCCGGGCGTTAGTGAAAACTAGCAGGAATTTAACGTGCGGAGACGGGCGTTAGTGAAAACTAGCTAGCGGGAATAAATTTTACACTTTTGGGGGCCAAAAGAGTAAAATTGGAATTGCCAGAAATGAGGGACTAAAATGGAAGGAATCTTTTAAATTGCGGCGGGAGTCGGCCGGACTTGGGTGGGTGACCATATCAAATCGGCTCCAAGTCAGCGCAAACCATACCCCTTCCCCCATATTTTCCGACGAGAGAGAGAGAGAGGAGAGAAAAAATTCCACCCCAAATTGCAAGGTTTGCTCGAATTTGTGAAGGAAAATCGCTATGGAAGGTGAATGGGAACCGATGGGTCGTCATGGAAGGACCGATGACGAAAGAACAGGGTTGGTTCGGACCATTCGAACCATTGTTCATCCATTGAATCCGGCGGAGTTTTACCCGGCTAGGGATAGACACAACTCCAAGGGAGGGATCGAAAGACAAGTAAGCTTCCTACAAATTCCATTAATTTTAAGAATGTGCATTCTTTAAATGTTAGAAATTTGTTTAGGAATTTACTTAGGGATTTTGGTGCTTGAATTGGGGCTTTTGAATTTGCCATGAATCGTTGTCGAAATTGACTAGGATGTAGTTCAATTGACATCATGGGTAGATGACATAAAAATTTTGGTTGCAAAATTCCATGTCTAGATGCATTTTCCAAAATTAAAGTAGCTTTAATTCGGGACGGAGTAAATTTTCGAAATGTTCGAAAAGAATTTGAAAGTTCCGGTTTCGATGGAGTTTTCGAAATGTTTTGAAAGTTTTGGATTCGACGGAGTTTTCGAAATGATTTTGAAAGTTCCGGATTCGACGGAGTTTTCGAAGAATTTTGAAAGTTTCGGATTCGACGGAGTTTTCGAAATGATTTTGAAAGTTCCGGATTCGACGGAGTTTTCGAAATGTTTTGAAAGTTCCGGATTCGACGGAGTTTTCGAAATGTTTCGAAAGTTCCGGATTCAACGGAGTTTTCGAAATGATGGAAATATATGTAGGAAATGAATGAGAACCGTATCTGCATTGCATCCTTTTGACATGCGTTCGTGCATTTGTTGACGTTGCTTGTCTTGTTTGCCTGCGAGGGACGGGGAGGTTGATACTCACAACCGAGAAGAGTCGGGGTGCACTTTGAGGCGGTGAGAGCATTGTGGGATCATCCGGACGTGGCTCGAGAGGGATAGAGGAGTCCGCGGCAGGCGGTGCTTGACTAGGGTTGGGTGGGTTCATCGGTGCGGTAGGCTGCGATAGGCGATACGCCGAGAGCCGGAGTCCATGTATGTAGCTACGGCGAGTATTGGTGGGATACGACCCACACTTTCCATTTCGAGATGGGGAGGCGACGGTGACTCCCACGGATTTTGCCGCTATCAGCTTGGGTTGCCGACTTATGGCAACACGGCGGTGTGGGTTGACGGTTATACCCCGGAGCGGTTATGCAGGCTGCTGGGTTTTATATTACCGATGCCGGGGGCTTAGGCATTCGGTACGAGCCGATGGAGAGGCATCTAGGCGGAGTGTCGCCGCTTATTTGGATGGATCCTTGAGGATGACCGCGGAGCGCTGGCTCGAGGTTCCTTTGGTTCGCGTTGTCGGCGACTTTGTTCCCGACTTCGACACATCCTGTCACTTCCCTCTGCTCGGGTCGGTGACAAATCTGGATCTTTGTGAGGGGTTCGCGTGGGGGAGGCTGGGCGGCCGAGCTCTACCATTCCACAGACGAGGTTCTCACGGGGAGAGGAGCACTCCTTTAGGCGCTTCACTGTCTTGGATGTAAGTTTACGTCTTTTTCTCTTCCTTGCCTCTTTTATGTACTCGTATGTATACGCTTTGTAGGCGACATAACTTTCCATTTGCTTGGCAGTGCAGTGCTATGAGGTGTTCGGTCCGCGAGATTGGGACATCAGGAGCGTATCGACCCACCCTGTTCCACTGCCATGCTTGGTTTGGCGAGAAAAGCGAAGAGGCGGTCTCGTCGAGAGTTGGCACTCGAGTGTCATATGAGGAAGGTGTCTCGGGCCTTGAAGCGGGAGTTCTCGAGAGGATCCGGGCGACATGGTGGAGTCGGTTCCACTATGGCATGGTTCGGGTCACTAGCGAGGTGACGCGGCGGAGGAGGCTCTGGTGGGACTTCATTGCGGCGTTATGTATACGGGGAGCGGGTGACCCGTCGGCGTAGCCAGGGTCCATTCCGTTGGTGCGGTGGATCCTCCTATGTACATGCGGCATCCTGCGTCGTCTTGGATGGATGAGTTGGAGAGGTATAGACGGGGGTGTGTTCTATGCAGAGTACATCATAAGCGGGGGCCGACTATGATACTTTCTTGAGGATGAGGGTGAGGAGCCCGCGGGTGCGGCATAGAGGGCGAGGTTCCGGGGCGTCCCGAGATCTCCGTCCACGCGCTAGGCGCGTACGAGGGCTAGGGATTTCGCGCGGGCGGCTTGTGATCCGCTCCCGGATGAGCCAGAGACCACGATACGGGGTTGACCCAAATGCTTCGGTGAGCATTTTTTGATTTTCTACATTTGATAGTAGTATTCTGCAAATGTTGCATCTGTGCTTTCTGTTCGTCTTCTGATGAACTTCCTGGTTCGCAGGTGTCTATCCGTACGTACAACGAGGCCATGAGGCTGGTGGACGGGTGGTCCGCCTACGCTAGGAGGCTTGTGGAGTTCATGCGGTGCAGTTCCCGGAGGAGCGTGGATGTCCGTGAGCGGGGGCCGTCTAGGCCGAAAGGTTCGCCTGCTCCCACAGCCGGTGGGGAGGACTTTGCACAGGGATTTGGCCTGTTCACGGGAGGAAAGGATGGATTTGGAGCTCCTTCTTCTGCGCACTCGGGGCACGAGAGGGGAGAGTCTTCGAGTTCGCATACGCCGAGGAGGCCTTTCGTGTATTCCTGCTTGGAGGAGTTTGGCGAGTTCTTGTTTGCGACGGATCCGGCAGCGGCGGAGCAGTACGTCGAGTGCTCGGATGACGAGCAGGATTCGGAGTAGTCCTCTTTTTTTTGTATTTTTACCGCTTTGTTTAGACAAAATGCATGTATTGTCAGGAACAATTTGATTTGAACTGTATTCGAAAAAGGCGCCCGTGGGGCGGAACCTGTACTTCGCGCATTTATTCTGTGATCACCTTCTATTATTTTTGGCAAATAAGGAAGTAGGTTAATCAAAAATAAATAAAATGAAAAATGCATTAAAAATTGAACGGGTCAAAATTTAAGCCTATATGCACTGATTATTAATTATTTGCAGCATTGCACCCGAGCACGAGAGGCGGAAGGGATATTGATATTGGTTGAATGAAACCAGGGGCAGCACGCATGTTTCATAAGGATGAACAGGGAGTTTTTATTCCCGTTGACTCAATGTATGAATGAATGAATGGTGATTGTTAAAAAATCTTTTCCTCTGTGCAAAAAAAAAATGGAAATTTGAGTCCATTGTATGCCGTTATCTTTGCCCGATTTTTTTTTTCAAAATTTTATGTCTATGATGCATGTGTATGCTCTTTTTTTTAATGCAATTTTTTTAATGCAATTTTTTTTTTTGAATGCAATTTTTTTTTGAATGCAAAATTTTTTTTTTGACTCTTTTTTTTTTTTCAATTGCGGGGTGGAGATCGCTTTGTGGCGCGACGGTGAACAAGATGAAGACTCGAGGATCGGTGGAGTTGTGGTTGACTGTGGAACCGGCTTCCGATCTTGGGCCGAGCTTTGATGAGTCAGAGACGGATCGTCATTGGGATCGGGGTGTATGAGTTTATCGAGTGCTGAGGGGTTGGTCAAGTTCTCCAGAAGCAAGGGCTGATTTTTGCTTTGGCACGGCATTGGTGGGGCCAGCGACCCACACATTTCATTTTTAAGGCGAGGCCACGGTTACACCCTCCGTACAGCTGCGATTGCGCTTTTTTGTCCTTTAAGGACGGAGCATTGAAGTGGAGAGAGACGGCTACGGTGATCGGGACTGCGGGAGCTTAGGGCTTTACCCCCATTCCCAAAAAGGGGATAGGGATGGGATGGAGTATGCCTTAGTAGTCTAAGGGAAGATCGTGGAGACCATCGGGAGCTCTACGAGCAGGGGACGAGAGAGTGGGTGTGGTGCGGATTGCCGGGGCTTTCTTGTGGTTTGCCTTTTCGAGTACACTTTTTGGACACGCGTAGGAACGGCGATGTTTGCTTTCTTTGAGGAGTTTGGAGGATGTGGAGATGGGTAGGGGAGGTCTCTTGGGGAGGCGGGGGTGGCGAGCTCTATTTTGCCTTGGATCGATATGGCCGGAAGAGGCTGTCGGCTCTTTGACATGCTTCGAGGTTTCCTACGGAGGTACAAGCTTTCTTTTTGCTTTCTCTCTTTTCTTTAAGCACCTTTCTTGTTCTTTTCGCACTTGATTGATGAGATCTTTCTCTTTCGCGAGGTATGGGCTGCAGGTTTTCCATGTCACGATGTGGCGGCGGCCGGCGGAATACATCAGGGCATATCCGGCCATGCTCTCTGGAGCAAGCATGCTCGGGAGAAGATAGGTTCTAAGGGCGCACGACCCTTAAGTACGAGGAGTGCCTACCTTTGACGAGGCGAGACGGATGAGGGGATGGTTTTTACCCACAGGGGCCGCTTCGAGTGGAGGCGGTGAAGGGTGCCGAGAGATGGGCTGTGCGGCGGAGGATTTTGAGGACTTGACTTGCGGCGTGTATTATGCAGGAGAGAGAGTGACGCGCCGGCATGGCGTGAACTCGCCTTTGATGGCTCCGGTGGAGCCTCCCGCCGACATGATGCATCAGGCGAGAGGTCGGAGACACAGGGCGTGCTCGAGGTGGCCGGCACTTCTCGGCATTCGTGGCGATTGAGCGGTATCCGGTATTTATCTTGAGGAGGTTGAGGATGCCCCCGGGTCCTTGAGAGAGAGGGGATAGGGATCGTGCGGTACCCGCGGATGGACTTTTCATATGTCGAGGATGGGGTCAGATTGAGGGTGCGAGATCCCTCGGCCTTAGCGGCTTCCACGAGCTTTTCGGCCTCGTCAGGGTATGAAGGTATGGCTTCTCCTTTCCACCTATTTTTTTTAGCCTTATTGTCTTTTTCTTTCTTTCTGTCATCATTTTTCGCCTCAATTATTTCGACGCTTTTGCTTTCGTGCGGTTTCCGGAGGTGGTCGTGGAGAAGGCGACGAAGCAAGTGATCGGGAGCTAAGAGATTCATTAGGAGGATGGTTGCTTGTGGAGCCCCTCGAGGCTAGAGCGAGGCGAGCACGGCCGGCGCTCTGTCGAGCGGGAGACTTCCACAGGCCTTACGGCGTTCTTCCGAGACTCCTCTTTCTCCTCTCATAGATCCCGAGCGTGGTGCGCCTTCGGACCACTTCATTCTCGGGGATCCGTACGGGCGGGGGCATGTACGGCATCACGGTGGGTCTTCTTCACACGTCCGGGAGTCCGACGCATTCACCTTCGGATATGACTTCTTTGCGGATCTTGGTTTGCCGTATCGGGCGTGCCGGTTGGTCTGGCGAGCCTTCTTCAGGAGGCGAGGACGGTGATTCGAGCAGAGACATTCATGGCTACCAAGAGGCGGGCCCGAGCCGCAAGAGGGTCGGGGAAAGCACCGGCCAGAGGATTACGATTGACTTCGAGATTGATTTGCAGGGTGAATTTGGGATTGTACTTATTGAGACAGATACATTTTATGCACATTTTTTTTTTTTTTTTTTTTTTTTTTTTTTTTTGGAATGTAATAACCTACTTTTTTGATGTTTTTAATGCATGTAAATGTTGCATGAGCCCGGTTTTTGGTAAGGGTGTGAATGTATGGTATGTGAACTGTTTGGGCAGGCTTTGCACGGGTTTCGAGTGACCGGGATGAAATATTCCTCCGTGGTGCGGCGGTTTGAAGCTAGCTGCAGATTTTACGATGGTGGCAATTATGTCCGCGCGGACAAGGCAGAATCGACCTTTGTCCTTTAATTTTGCTTCAGATCTGGTCTTCCTTTATTTCAAATTCAAACACCTTCTTCAACCACCAGTTCAAACAGCCATTTTCGGGGAGAATGAGAAAAAAAAACCATGGAGAGAATTGTGAGTATGTAAAATCCACCCAAATTGTCCCAAAATTCTCAAATGCAATTCTTCACCAAGTTTAAAGAGTGGTGCCGGGAGATTATGCATGAGAGGAGGCCATTCTTTGAAGAAAGGTACAAGATACGATGCTTGTGGTCTCTCAAGGAATTGATTCCGGATTATGATCTTTTGAGAGCTTCTTCCTTATTTTGGGACACTAGAAGGCATGTTTTTTGCTTTTCTTACAATGAAATGGTCCCGACTGTTGAAGAATTTTGGGCTTTGCTTGGTAGTCCTGAGGTGGAGGAGATTGCAATTCCTTTGCCGAGGAGGAGCCTCTTTTGTTGACAAGTTTGTGCAACCTTCTTCATCTTTCCCCGGAGGAAGCACAAGGTATGATCTGTGGTCCCGATCATTTTAACATTTCTGGTCTCCCTGATAGATTTAGGGGCTTAGGCTTGTTTGATGATGCCTATTGGGATGCCTTTGCACTTTTCATGTTCGGGACCTTGTTCATGGTTTATTCTTTTGGGATCTGTCATCGGGCTCACGCTAGATGTAGTCGTTCAACGTCGCTTAAACGGCCGAGAGATGTTGTACCTTTGATCTTGGGAGAGACTTTTCATGCTTTGACGGAGCTAGCTACGGGAGCGGTATATGCACGGGAAGTGACCCGTTTCTCTTGACTTTGTGGGCGATGGAGCGCACAGGGTTCTTCGGGAAACGTCTTAGAGGATCAAGCCGGGGACATTCGCCAGGAGAGGGGTTTTGGTGGATTTTGATGATCAGGGCTCGTGGGAGCGTTGGATGGCTGGTCGTCAGACTGAAGACATCAGATGGTCGGTGCCTCATTGGCGGGTGGAGACTCGGAGAGTAGTTCGGGATGGATCTCACAATGTGGATTTATGCTTTGGGGCTTTCTCGTCGGCTTTTACATTCCGGCTTTAGTTACGAGATAGTTCGGTTTGAAAGCGGGTTCCTTTGGAGGACTTTGATGATATAGCCACCGGGGTGGTAGCTTACCTTCTATGGATGATCCTTCGGTGTTTCCCTTTCTTTCCCAGTATGGAGGTATGACGTCTTTCCTCCTCGGGTTATCCTTAGCGTCAGAGACCTGTGTTCTTGACCACTTGGTACCTAGATTGAGTACGAGAGGCATTTGGGGGAGACTCGAGATGGCTACTTTGAGACGGCGTAGAGGCCATTGTGGGTGCGGAGGACTGACAGGTTTCGGAGAGGAGGAGGGCGGCGAGGGCCAGCCCTCACGACGGGAGCGGAGATGTTGTGACCGACTATGAGGCTTATGTCAAGAGACGGGAGAGGAGGACTCCTATGTTACCGGCTAGGCTCACGGGAGATGAGAGATGACGCTAGGAGCTACTAGGGCCACGACGGAGGTGGTTTGATAGATCCTATTCCTATACCGAGCTTGGTAGGAGGAAGGCCGACATTTTCTGTTCGAGAGGAAGAAGACCCGAAGGGGAAGAAGAGAGGGGATGCCGATACGAGCGGCTTAGAGTGACCTCGAGGTTTTAGAGTATCCCTTTCTTGTTGTAGCGAACACAATTAGTTTGATTATGTATCTTAATTTTCTTTTAGCGGGTTGCCGATTGTAGGAATGAGCTAGGGCTTAGACTCATCAAAAAGCTTTTAAGCTGCCAATGAATATGTGAGATTGCTTTAGAGTTTTTCGAGGCAGCTTTCATGGTACGATCGGTGTATTGATGTCAAAGTATGACTTTTATTTGTTATTTTAGACCGAACCGTTTCATTTGCCTACGTTCCCTTCGGACAAAAGGGCTCGGGTCTCCAAGTAGTTCAGGACCGGGTTTTTTTTTTTTTTTTTTTTTTTTGTTTTTTTTTTTTTTTTTTTTTTTTTGTTTTTTTGGTGCAACCACTGTCTTTTACCTAGGCCGCCCTTTTCGGGTTTTCAACCTAGTTGGGTATTACTCTTTTAACACTCCTTTTTTATATGTATTTCTTTTTTTTTTTTTTTGACTCGAGTGTTTTACGCGTAGTATACTGCGCGGCTTGTCACCATTCCTTTGGGTGTACAAAGGATTTTCGTCGAGTGCACCCAAGTTGCATGGCGCTCCTCAGGAGAAAATCTTACGGGCAACGTATGGCCAGGCCGAGGAACGAGGCTCCCATTTACAGCGGGTTGATACTGAGATTTGAGGGCTTCTCTTTCAAAACGAGATCACCTTCCTAATCTCCCGATGCTTCACTTTTCTTGTCGAAGGCTGCTGGCCATTCTCCCTTGGTATGCTCGGATATGTTCCATGGCCTTCAATCGTCGTTCATCTAGCGGGGCCAATTCATCATGGCGACTTTGGAGCCATTCGACCTCATTGATCGGCTTTCCAGCGGCACACGGAGTGAGGGGATTTCTAACTCGGCCCATTGGGAGCACGGCTTCCATCCCGTAGGTGAGGGCAAACGGTGTCTCTTACAGTTGCGGTTCGGCGGTGTTACGCCCAGCCCGAGTGCCGAGTGCCCAGCTTCTCGAGCAGTCTCGACCTCGGACGGCCATTTTCAGAATGATGTTTTCCAAAGTCTTGTTTCTTTGCCTCGACAGCTCCGTTGGTTTGGGGCTGTAGGGAGATGACTTGTGACGGAGTTATTGAATTCTTGCCGGCGGCTGTCGCATTCCCCTTGAAGTGGGATCCATTATACGAGATGATCTCGGTGGCAAATATCTGCATATGATATTTTCTTTGATGAAGAGGGCTACTTTCCTTGAATTGAGGATTTTGTAGGATTTTGTAGGGCATCCTTTTCGGTTCCTCCAGGAGAAACTACCCTGTCTCTGCGTCTCTTTGGGCTCTTCTTCATGAGTTCAGTTCACGCTTGTCAAAATCCTTTCGGCGGCTTAGGCTCGATTTTCCTCTTTCAGAACAACTTTGCTTAAAGATTTTTGTTCTTTTTTTTTGTTTATTTAATGTGTCTTCTTCTTTATCTAATGAATCATTATTAAATGTTTTTTTATTAATTAATTTATCATTAGTTAAAGTGGCAATCAGGGATACTCGAAAGGGTCATTTCATTGAGAACGAAAAGGAATACGGCATTTGCTACAGACTTGTAGTCTTCGGGCGTAAGGCCGTCGGACGACCCTAGAGACTCGACCTTAACAATGAGAGACTCGGAGGACTCTTCCTAGATTGACACAAAGGGACGGGGGGACCAATCCGGACTTGGTGATCGTTTCTTGCTTTGGTGACGGAGCCGGGCACGAGAGAGAGTTTCCCGATTCTTTAATGGCATCGTACCCGGTGACCTGCGACTTCGGGAATTATCTTTGTTTATGTCCTCCTTCCTCGATCATCGCTACCATTTCTTTGGCGGGCTGAAATCAATCGGGTCGGCACTGGATCTCTTCCCGAATAAGCTGGCATAATCGGACCATCCCAATCATCTGAAAAAGACTTACGTGGCTTTGGCTTTCGGCCTTTGTCAATTCAAACTCGGGCTTCGGACCTTCTGGGCGTAGGAATTGTGGTAGTAAGCTTCTCGAGCGTTCCACTAGGCTTGGCACGCCTTTGAAAAGTGTACTCACTCTTCGTGGTAGTGGTAGCCCCGGAGTATCTTGGGTAGGTCGAAAGCATTCTACGGGCGGGTTAGCTTTGGCTCCCTGAACTTGTTGAGGCTATCACTGTAGCTTGCCACCCATACAGTAGGAGTGGGCTACGTGATGTTACCCGGTTGTGTGGGACCCTTTACAAAGTAGTCGGCCAAATTAGGAGTGAAGGGGAGAGATTTAGGGTTGTTGGCCAGGGACCGCTTCCTGTGATAGCTTCTTTCCTTTATAGAGCAAATTCTTTTCTTTCGCGGTGTCCTTTGAGGAGGCCTCATATCCCCGGGCCGTGGCGGGTTTTACGTCCTTTCACCTCGATGAGTTTGTGAGTTCCTTGTTGGTGCTTCCCAGGCCAGAGGCCGAGGTAGATAGCTCATCTTTCTCATCATTTTCAAGGCCGGAGGATTTTATCCCGGTGATCGTCGGATCTATGTTGCACACTTGGGCTTTGGGAGGCTCGGCCAGTGAAAACTGTTAGCATGAGACCTTCCTCATCATGTTTGATTTCAGAATAGGTATTCCACCTGTATCCGTGCCCTCAAGGTGACTAAATCCCGTAAATGGTTGTCGAGGTCCCCATTCGAGGCAATTTCACACCTTGGTGGAGGCTTGAGGCGACCCCCTTGACTGATACGGCCAAGGTCTTCCCAATAAGGCATTAAAAGTGATCGGGATGTCAATAACCTAGAATTCCACGAGGTATCAATTTACGGCCAAACCGAGGTCCCAGTAGCAACTCAGGGGCGCTCGAGATGTCGAGTCGTAAGCTTTGGCGTGAGGGAGGAAGGCTTCAAGTACGTAGTCTTGATATCAAGCGAGGCTCATGATTTTTTGCCGGAAGAATATTCATTCCGGACCCATTGTCGACCAGGACCCGAGGAGGCATCGTTCATCAATTGGGTGTGATGAAGAGAGGCTCGTTGTGATCGGCCCCGAATTGAGGGAGATCGAGATATGTGAAAGTGATTATGTTTCCATAGTGGATGTTCCCAATTAATTGCAGCACATCATCGGGAGTAGCATCGATAGGCACTAGAGTGCGAGCGGAGCTTTCTTCCGGCTTTAGCTTGTGGGGATAGGATGAGGTGAAGCGGGGACCACAGAGAGATGTTGGCTTTGTGTTTGCTTCAATACAGGTAACATCATCAGAGAGCACTCTCTACAGAAGGGTGGCTGAAGCTACAGGATAGCCTCAGCACAAGTTCAAGGGGAGCAAAAGCTAACCCGGTCCGTAGAATGTTTCTGGACCTACCCAAGATACCCGGGGCTACCACTACCATGAAAAGTGAGTGCACTTTCAAAGGCGTGCCAAGCCTAGTGGAACAGTTTGAGAAGCTTACTACCACAATTCCTACTGCCCAGGAAGGTCCGAAGCCTGAGTTTGAATTGACAGTGCCGAAAGCCAAAGCCACAGATGATTGGGATGGTCCGATTATGCAGCAGTTATTCGGGGAAAAGATCCAGGTGCCAGACCTGATTGATTTCAGTTCGGTCAAAGAAATGGTAGCGATGATCGAGGAAGGAGGACAGAAGCTTGATATAATTCCCGAGTCGCGAGGTCAGCTGGCGACGATGCCATTAAAGAATCGGGAAACTCTCTCGGGCCGTCCGCGACCAAAGAAGAAACGATCACCAAGTCTGGATTGGTCCCCGTCCCTTTGTGTCAATCTAGGAAGAGTCCTCACAGAGTCTCTCATTGTTAAGGTCGAGTCTCTAGGGTCGTCCAGATGGCCTTACGCCGGAAGACTACAAGTCTGTAGCAAACGCTGTATTCCTTTTCGTTCTCAATGAAATGACCTTTCTGAGTATCCCTTGATTGCCACTTTAACTAATGATAAATTAACTAATAAAAAAAAACATTTAATAATGATTCATTAGATAAAGAAGAAGACACATTAAATAAACAAAAAAAAAAAGAACAAAAATCTTTAAGCAGGTTGTTCGGAAAGAGGAAAATCGAGCTCAGTACTGAGAAAGGATTTTGACAAGTGTGAATGCAGGAACTGCGGAAGAGCCTAAAGAGACGCGATTGGTAGTTTCTCGGAGGAAGCTGAAAGGATGCCCTACAAAATCTACTACAAAATCCTCAATTCAAGGAAAGTAGCCCTCTTCATCAAAGAAAATATCATATGCAGATACGGGTTGCCGTAGAAATCATCTCGAGATAACGGATCCCACTTTGAAGGGGAATGCGACAGGCTGCTGGCAGAATTCAGAATAACCCGTCACAAGTCATCTCCACTACGGGCCCCAGGCCAACGGAGCGCGTCGAGGCGTAGCAAACAAGACTTTGGAAAACATCATTCGGAAAATGGGTGTCCGAGGTCGGAGATTGGCAGCTCGAAGCTACACTGGCACTCTGGGGCTACGGAGACATGCGTCGGAAGCGCAACGGAAGAGACACCATTTGCCCTCACCTACGGGATGGAAGCCGTGCTCCCGGTCGAGTTAGAAATCCCCCACTCCGTGTCTTTGTTGGAAAGCCGGATCAACGAGGTCGAATGGCTCCAAAGTCGCCATGATGAATTGGCCTGCTAGATGAACGACGATTGAAGGCCATGGAACATATCCGAGCATACCAAGGGAGAATGGCCGAGCCTTCGACAAGAAAGTGAAGCATCGGGAGATTAGGGAAGGTGATCTCGTTTTGAAGAGAAGCCCCGGTCAGTATCAACCCGCTTGGTAAATGGGAGCACTGTGCAGGTCGGGCCATACGTCGTCCGAAAGATTTTCTCCGGAGGAGCTATGCAACTTGCGGACCTCGACGAAAATCCTTTTGTACACCCGGTGAATGGTGACAAGGCTACGCGAGATACTACGCGTAAAACAACGAGTCAAAAAAAAAACAAAAAAAAAGAAATACATATAAAAAAAGGAGTGTTAAAGAGTAATACCCAACTAGGTTGAAAACCCGAAAAGGGCGGCCTAGGTAAAAAACGAGGGTTGCACCAAAAAAACAAAAAAAAAAAAAAAAAAAAACAAAACAAAAAAAAAAAAAAAAACAAAAAAAAAAAACGGGTCGAACTACGGAGACACAGGCCCTTTGTCAGAAGGGAACGTAGGCGGCGGAAGCGGTTCGGTCTAAAATAACAAATAAAAGTCATACTTTGACATCAATACAACGATCGAGACCATGAAAGCGTCTCGAAAAACTCTAAAGCAATTCACATATTCATTCACGGTTAAAAGCTTTTTGATGAGTCTAAGCCCGGTTCATTCCTACAGCGGCAGCTTTGCTAAAGAAAATTAAGATACATAATCAAACTAATGTATGCTACAACAAGAAAGGGATACTCGGAAAACCTCGAGGTCACTCTAAGCCGCTCGTCTTGGCATCCCCTCTCTTCTTCCCCCTTCGGGTCTTCTTCCTACGAGCAGGGGAAAAATGTCGGTGCTTCCTCCTACCAAGCTCTGGTATAGGAATAGGATCCTATCAAACCGGCCTCTATCGGGGCCTTAGTAGCCCTAGCGTCATCTCTCATCTCTGTAGCGGCGGTAACATAGGAGTCCTCCTCTGCTCACGTCTCTTGACATAAGCCTCATAGATCCCGGTCCACCAGCATCTCGCTCTGTCGTGAGGGTTGGCCCTCGCCTCGGCCCTCCTCCTCTCACCGCTGTCGGGTCCTCCGCACCACAATGGCCTCACGCCGTCTCAAGTAGCCATACGAGTCTCCCCCGAATGCCTCTCGTACCAATCTAGGTACCCAAGTGGTCAAGAACACGGAGTCTCGGACGCCTAAGGATAACTTGGGGAGGAAAGACGTCATACCTCCATACTCGGGAAAGAAAGGGAAACACCGAAGGATCATCCATAGAAACGAAGCTACCACCCTGGTGGCTATATCATCAAAGTCCTCCAAAGGAACTGCTGCAAGCCGAACTATCTCGGAGACAGCCGGAATGTAAAAGGCTGGGTGAGAAAGCCCGAAAGCATAACCACGGGAGATCCGTCCCGAACTACTCTCCGAGTCTCCACCCGCCAATGAGGCGCAGACCATCGATGTCTTGGGTCGCGACCCGGCCATCCAGCGCTCCACGAGCCACTGATCATCAAAATCCACCAAAACCTCTCTCTGGCGAATGTCGAGGGCTTGATCATATAAGAAGTTTCCCGAGAAGAACCCCGGGCGCTCCATCGGCCACAAAGTCAAGAGAAACAGGGCTGCCCGAAATTGCATATACCGCCTCCCGGTAGCTAGCTGTCGAAAGCATGAAAAGTCTCTCCCGAGATCGAAAGGTACAACATCTCGGCCAGCGACAGGTGAACGACTACATCTAGCGAGCAGAGCCAGATCCCGAAAAGAATAAACCATGAACAAAGGTCCCGAACATAGAAAAGTGCAAAGGCATCCCAATAGGCATCATCAAACAAGCCTAAGCCCACTAAATCTATCGGGGAGACCGGAAATGTTAAAATGATCGGGACCATGAGATCATACCTTGTGCTTCCTCAGGGAAAGATGAAGAAGGTTGCCACTGGCTTGTCAACAAAGAGGCTCCTCAGGGCAAAGGAATTGCAATCTCCTCCACCTCGGGACTACCAAGCAAAGCCCAAAATTCTTCAACGGTCGGGACCATTTCATTGTAAGAAAAGCAAAAAACATGCCTTCTAGTGTCCCCAAAAAATAAGGAAGAAGCTCTCAAAAAGATCATAATCCGGAATCAATTCCTTGAGAGACCACAAGCATCGTATCTTGTACCTTTCTTGAGAATGGCCTCCTCTCATGCATAATCTCCAGGCACCACTCTTTAAACTTGGTGAAGAATTGCATTTGAGAATTTTGGGATAATTTGGGTGGATTTTGCATGCTCACAATTCTCTCCATGGTTTTTCTCTCCTTAACTTCCCGAAAATGGTACTGTTTGAGCTGGTGGTTGAAGAAGGTGTTTGAATTTGAAATAAAGGAAAACCGGATACTGAAGCAAAAATTAAAGGGCAGAGTGTCGGATTCCTGTCTTGTCCGCGCGGACATAATTGCCACCATCGAGAAAAAATCTGCGGCGATTCAAGCTGCTGCACCACGGAAAGGAATATTTCATCCCGGTCACTCGAAACTGTGCAAAGCACTGCCCAAGCAGTTCCACATACCATACATTCACACCCTTACCAAAAAACCGGGCTCATGCAGCATTTACATGCATTAAAAAAAAAACATCAAAAAAAAAAGCGAGGTTATTACATTCCAAAAAAAAAAAAAAAAAAAACCAAAAAAAAAAAAAAATGTGCATAAAATGTATACGTACTGAATAAGTACAATCCCGGCCCAGTCCCAGAAATCAATCTCGAAGTCAATCGAGAATCCTCGGTGGTGGTGCTTTCCCCGACCCCTCTTGCGGCTCGGGCCCGCCTCCTGGTAGCCATGAATGTCTCGGGCTCGAGAATCACTTTCCTCGTCTCAGGAAGAAGGCTCGTCATGACCAAGCGCAGCTACGATACGGCAAACCAAGATCCGCAAAGAAGTCATATCCAGAAGGTGAATGCGTCGGACTCTGGACGTGTGAAGAAGACCAGCCGTGATGCCAGACATTGCCCCTGCCCGTACGGATCCCGAGAATGAAGTGAGTCAGAAGCGGCGCCACGGCCAGGATCTATGAGAGGAGAAAGAGGAGTCTCGGAAGAACGCTCGGAAGGCTCGGGGGAAGTCTCCCGCTCGACGGGGCCAGGCGTGCTCGCCTCGCTCTAGCACGAGGGGGCTCCACAAGCAACCATCACTCCTAATGAATCTCTTAGCCCGATCACTTGGCTTCGTCGGCTTCTCCACGACCACCTCCGGAAGGCACGAAAGCAAAGCGTCGAGAAATAATTGAGGCGAAAAATGATGACGGGAAAGAAAGAAAAGACAGAAGCAAAAAAATAGGTGGAAAGGAGAAGCCGTACCTTCGTACCGGACCCGAGGCCGAAAAGCTGCGTGGAAGCCGCTCGAGGTGAGGGATCTGCACCCTCAATCGGACCCCATCGGACATATGAAAAGTCCATCCGCGGGTGCCGTGCGATCCCTATCCCCTCTCTCTCAAGGACACAGGGCATCCTCGGCCTCCTCAAGATAAATACCGGATGCTTGCTCAATCGCCACGAATGCGAAGTGCGGCCACCTCGATAATCGCCCCGGGTCTCCGACCTCTCGCTCGGATGCATCATGTCGGCGGGAGGCTCCCTTTGGAGCCATCGGCGAGTTCACGCCATGCTTTGGCGCGTCACTCTCTCTCCCGAGATAATACACGTCGCAAGTCGAGTCCCTCAAAATCCTCACATTGCAGGTCCATCTCTCGGCACCCTTGGTGCTCCACCTCGAGCGGCCCCGGGGTGAAAACCATCCCCTCATCCGTCTCGGCCCTCGTCGAAGGTAGGCACTCCACTGTACTTAAGGGTCGTGCGCCCCTTAGAACCTATCTTCTCCCGAGCATGCTTGCTCCGGGAGAGCATGGCGGATATGCCCGATGTATTCCGCCATTTAGCCACATCGTGACATGGAAAAACTCCGAGCCCATACTGCGAAAGAGAAAGATCTCATCAATCAAGTGCGAAAAAAACGGTGCGTGCTTAAAGAAAGAGAGAAAGCAAAAAGAAAGCTTGTACCTCCGGAGGAAACTTCGAAGCATGTCAAAGAGGCGACGGCCTTAGGCTATATCGATCCAAGGCAAAATAGAGCTCACTGCCCATTACTGCCTCTCCCCAAGAGACCTCCCGACCATCTCCACATCCTCCAAACTCCTCAGCAAAGCAAACATCGCCGTTCCCTCGGCGTGTCCAAAAAGTGTACTCGAAAAGGCAAACCACAAGAAAGCCCTGGCAATCTGCACCACACCCACTCTCTCGTCCCCAGCCTCGTAGCTCCCGATGGTCTCCACGATCTTCCCTTAGACCAAGGCATACTCCATCCCCATCCCCTTTTTGGGAATGGGGTAAAGCCAGCTCTGCGAGGTCCCGATCCTTTGTAGCCGTCTCTCCGCTCAGTGCTCTGTCCTTTAAGGACGAGGCCGATGTCGCGGCGTAATCGGAGGGTGTAACCGTGGCCTCGCCCCAGAAAAAATGAAATGTGTGGGTCGCGTCCCACCAATGTTGTGCCAAAGCAAAAATCAGGCCCTTGCTCTTAGAGAACTTGACCAACCCCCTCAGGCACTCGATAAACTCATACAGCCCGATCCCAATGACGATCTGTCTCGGACTCATCAAAGCTCCTCGGCCCAAGACTGGAAGCCGGTACCACAGGTCAACCACAGACTCCACTGATCCTCGAGTCTTCATCTTGTTCAGCTGCTGCGTCACAAAGCGATCTCCACCCTGCAATTGAAAAAAAAAAAAGAGTCAAAAAAAAAATTTTGCATTCAAAAAAAAATTGCATTCAAAAAAAAAAATTGCATTAAAAAAAATTGCATTAAAAAAAAAAGAGCATACACATGCATCATAGACATAAAATTTTGAAAAAAAAAAATCGGGCAGCATAACGGCATACAATGGACTCAGCCCCATTTTTTTTTTTGCACAGAGGAAAAGATTTTTTAACAATCACCATTCATTCATTCATACATTGAGTCAACGGGAATAAAAACTCCCTGTTCATCCTTATGAAACATGCGTGCTGCCCCTGGTTTCATTCAACCAATATCAATATCCCTTCCGCCCCGGGCTCGTGCAACAGTGCAAATAATTAATAATCAGTGCATATAGGCTTAAATTTTGACCCGTTCAATTTTTAATGCATTTTTCATTTTATTTATTTTTGATTAACCTACTTCCTTATTTGCCAAAAATAATAGAAGGTGATCACAGAATAAATGCGCGAAGTACTGGAGTTCCGCCCCACGGGCGCCTTTTCGAATACGGTTCAAATCAAATTGTTCTGACAATACATGCATTTTGTCTAAACAAAGCGGTAAAAATACAAAAAAGAGGACTACTCGAATCACGCTCGTCATCAGAGCACTTTCGACGTCTTGCTCGCCCATTGCTGGGATCCGTCGCAAACAAGAACTCGCCAAACTCCTCCAGCGGGAATACCACGAAAGGCCTCCTCGGCGTATGCGAACTCGAAGACTCTCCCCTCTCGTGCCCGAGTGCGCGAGAAGAAGGAGCTCCCAAATCCATCCTTTCCTCCCGTGAAGCAGGCCAAATCCTGTGCAAAGTCCTCCCAGCCAGGCGTGGGAGCGGGCGAACCTTTCGGCCTAGACGGCCCCGCTCACGGACATCCACGCTCACTCCAGGGAGGCTTGCACCGCATGAACTCCACAAGCCTCCTAGCGTAGGCGGACCACCCGATCCACCGGCCTCGTGGCCTCGTTGTACGTACGGATAGACACACACGAACCGGGGAAGTTCATCGAGAAGGCGAACGAGAAAGCACGGATGCAACATTTGCGGGAATACTACTATCAAATGTAGAAAATCAAAAATGCTCACGAAGCATTTGGGTCGACACAGCCATCGTGGTCTCGGCTCATCACGGGAGGCGGGATCACAATTCGCACTTCTTGGCGAAATGTCTAGCCCCTCGTACGCCCGGCCTAGCGCGTGGGATCGGGAGATCTCGGGGACGTCTGGAACCTCGCCCTCTCTATCTCACTTTGCACATGTGGGCTCCTCGGCCTCATCCTCAAGAAAGTATCATAGTCGGCCCCACTATGATGTACTCGGTATAGAACACGCCACTGTCTATGCCTCTCCAGCTCATCCATCGGCATCGACGAGAGGATCTTTGCATGTACGTAGGAGGATCCACCGGCACCAACGGAATGGACCCGGGCCATGCGACGGGTCACCCGCTCCCCGGATACATAACGTCGCAATGAAGTCCCACCGGGAGCCTCCTCCGCCGCGTCACCTCGCTAGTGACCTGAACCGTACCATAGTGGAACCGACTCCACCGGAGTCGGCGAATCCTCTCGAAGAACTCCGGTTCGGTGCCGGAGACACCTCCTCATATGACACTCGAGTGCCAACTCTCGACGAGACCGCCCTCTTCGCTTTCTTACGCCAAACCGGCATGGCGGGGAACGGGGTCGATACGCCTCCTTGATGTCCCAATCCTGCGGACCGAACACCTCATAGCACCGGACACTTGCCAAGCAAATGGAAAGTTATGTCGGCTACAAGCGGATACATACGAGTACATAAAAGAGGCAAGGAAGAGAAAAGACGTAAACTTACATCCGAGACGGGCGTGAAGCGGCTAAAGGAGTGCTCCTCTCCCCGTGAGAACTGTCCGAGGGAATGGTAGAGCTCGGCCGATCCGGCCTCCCCCACGCGAACCCCCTCACGGCATCCAGTTGTCGGCGGCCGAAGCGGAGGAAGTGACGGGATGTGTCGAGAGTCGGGAACAAAGTCGGCGGCAACGCGAACCCAAAGGAACCCTCGAGCCGGGCGCTCCGCGGTCATCCTCGAGGATCCATCCAAATAGCGGCGACACCCGCCTCTAGATGCCTCTCCATCGGCTGTCCGAATGCCTAAGCCCACGGCATCGGTAATATAAAAACCCGGCGGCCAGACAAGCTGCTCAGGGTATAGCAGATCAACCCGCACCGGCGTGTTGCCATAAGTCGGCAACCCGGTGATAGCGGCAAAATCCGTGGGAGTCACCGTCGCCTCCCCCATACGAAATGAAAAGTGTGGGTCGTATCCCACCAATACTCGCTCGAGCTACATACATGGACTTTGTCCCTCGGCGTATCGGCTATCGCGGCCTACGCCTTGATGAACCCGGCCGGCCGGAGTCAAGCACCGGCTGCCGCGGACTCCTCTATCCCTCTCGAGCCACGTCAGGGATGATCCCCCACAATGCTCTCAACTGCCTCAAAGGCACCCCAGGCTCTTACGGTTGTGAGTATCAACCTCCCTGTCCCCTGCGAGGCAAACAAGACGAAGCAACGTCAACGAATGCACGAACGCATGTCAAAGGATGCAATGCGGATACGGTTCTCATTCATTTCCTACATATATTTCCATCATTTCGAAAACTCCGTTGAATCGGAACTTTCGAAACATTTGAAAAACTCCGTCGAATCCGGAACTTTCAAAACATTTCGAAAACTCCGTCGAATCCGGAACTTTCAAAATCATTTCGAAAACTCCGTCGAATCCGAAACTTTCAAAATTCTTCGAAAACTCCGTCGAATCCGGAACTTTCAAAATCATTTCGAAAACTCCGTCGAATCCAAAACTTTCAAAACATTTCGAAAACTCCATCGAAACCGGAACTTTCAAATTCTTTTCGAACATTTCGAAAATTTACTCCGTCCCGAATTAAAGCTACTTTAATTTTGGAAAAATGCATCTAGACATGGAATTTTGCAACCAAAATTTTTATGTCATCTACCCATGATGTCAATTGAACTACATCCTAGTCAATTTCGACAACGATTCATGGCAAATTCAAAAGCCCCAATTCAAGCACCAAAATCCCTAAGTAAATTCCTAAACAAATTTCTAACATTTAAAGAATGCACATTCTTAAAATTAATGGAATTTGTAGGAAGCTTACTTGTCTTTCGATCCCTCCCTTGGAGTTGTGTCTATCCCTAGCCGGGTAAAACTCCGCCGGATTCAATGGATGAACAATGGTTCGAATGGTCCGAACCAACCGCGTTCTTTCGTCATCGGTCCTTCCATGATGACCCATCGGTTCCCATTCACCTTCCATAGCAATTTTCCTTCACAAATTCGAGCAAACCTTGCAATTTGGGGTGGAATTTTTTCTCTCCTCTCTCTCTCTCTCTCGTCGGAAAATATGGGGGAAGGGGTATGGTTTGCGTCGGACTTGGAGCTGATTTGATATGGTCAAATTCAGTCCAAGTCCGGCCGGACTCCTGCTGCAATTTAAAAAGATTCCTTCCATTTTAGTCCCTCATTTCTTGGCAATTCCAATTTTACTCTTTTTGGCCCCCAAAAGTGTAAAATTTATTCCCAGTTAGTTTTCACTAACGCCCGTCTCCAGACGTTAAATTCTCAGTTAGTTTTCACTAACGCCCGTCTCCAGATGTTAAATTCCCAGTTAGTTTTCACTAACGCCCTTCTCCAGTCGTTAAATTCCCAGTTAGTTTTCACTAACGCCCGTCTCCAGAAGTTAAATTCCCAGTTAGTTTTCACTAACGCCCGTCTCCAGACGTTAAATTCAATCCCCAGTTGACGTTTGACAGTCAAACGCTCAATCATGTCTCCGGACATTCCAGTTGCATTTCCGTCTCCAGACGTTAAATTTTATCCCCAGTTGACGTTTGACATTCAAACGCTCAACCCTGTCTCCGGACATTCAAGTTACATTCCCATCTCCCGACGTTAAAATTTCTAGTGGTTTTCACCATCGTTCACTTCCCCGGCCGCCCGGTCGTAAGCCCGATCGTCCCACCTCGGCGGCCGTCAAGGTAAGCACTGCCTGACAATCCCTCTTCGGCCATCAAGGTAAGCCCGAATGCTCATCCCCAGCAGGATTCTAAAGAAGAAATGTCGATCCTTCCGAGTTGTTAATAACGCCAGTTTAACACAACCGTTCTCATCATTGTCGTCCTATCCCCCAGCAGATAAAACCTGCAGCAGCAATAAGCCCAATACCCAAGGCACGAACGCCTTCATATCAGGATAAACGTATCCTCGCAGCTCCGGTTTGAGGCGCCACACGCCCTCGTCAGCATCATCAACTCCGGTTTGAGGCGCCACACGCCCTCGTCAGTATCAGCAACTCCGGTGTGAGGCGCCACACGCCCTCAAAAGTTTCAGAAGTCCCAGGTTCAGACGCCTCACAATAGTCTCCATTCAGGTTCCGGCACCTCGCATTGGTCTCCTCTCAGGTTTAGACGCCTTCCAACAGTCTCGCTCAGGTCAAGGTCCCCACGCGCGGCCCTTGCACCTTCGAACTACGATCGGCTTGATTCCCGCTCGGGATACATAGGAATCCTTTCGCTAAGGGTCCAGCCAGCTGACCGCCCAGGTCTTTCAAAGTAAGGCATCCCGATTTGGATCCTTATCTTTTTCAACGACCCCACCTCCTTCGGAGGAGACGTCGCTGAGGGGCTAACTGTAAGTACCCAAATCCGGATCATCCAAATCCGTCAGAAAGTTAATCGAAATCCGTTAAGCGCCGCTCCGGAGTTACAGGAACTCGTTAAACTCCCGTTCTTAGTGCCAACGACGAGGCGTCCGAGAAGCGCCCGTGCATCCAGAGCGTCAAAGCGTACTTGACACATGTCATCTCACGTAAAAGTATGGCTTTCACGAAAACGCACTTTTCGGCACTTTCAGGGGCATTTCGGACATTTTCAGTTGTTATATTAAAAAACGGACAAAACCGGGACCGGGGAACGAACTCCCATGCAAAGGGTGAGTCACAGGACACGTGTCCAGCATGCCACAGCCCTCTCGTCACCTTTCAATCACAAATCAAGCTGAAAAGACCAAAATACCCCTGGATTTCAGTCAAAGTTCGGCCGGACTCCCTGTGCAAATTTCCTGAAATTGCCCGGTAAGCCTCGAAATTCCAAAATACCCCAAAACCCTGAAAAACAGTCCAAGTCCGTCCGGACTCCTACTGCAATTTTCACCTATAAATAGAAGTGGCTGTCAAAGCCAAAAAAAGGAACTTTTTACTCCCAAAAATCACTCTCCTCACGGCCCAAACAGATTTCACCCCTTTCCGAGCTCCCGTTTGCCTCAATTCGCGTGAAACTTTCGTATTTCTATCAAATACGCCCCTCATCACTTCGAAACACCCTTTCGAACTAATTTTCGTGTCCCGTACACACCTTCCGAGCCAAAGGAGTCGAACCTAGCCATAGGTATAACTCCCTCTCTCTAAATCTCTCGTTTCGTCTCGGTTTACGCGCCAGTCGCTACAACCGTTTCGAACAACGTTATCAAAATGTAGACGCCTCCGTCTAACGGGGTCCGATACGTTTTAGCCCCTCGATCCTCTTCTCTTTCCGTAAGAGAAGTAATCACGGGTTAAAACGGCGTTCCGACCCCGTTCCGTTTACTTTATCGTCATTTACAATTCCGGATCGATCGATCCGTTGATCGTCATTTAATTTCTGTCATTTACAATTCCGAGCCGATTGGCCTCGTTGATCGTCATTTACAATTCCGAGTCATTTGGCTCGTCGATCGTCATTTACAATTCCGGTTCGTTTGATTCCGTTGATACCGCACTTTAAATACTGTCATTTACAAAGTCCGACCCGTTTGGATCGTGATAGTATTTACTTTTCAAAGTCCGAGTCGCAACCCGATTCGTTGATCGTATATCATTTAATACGCATTTTTCCCGTAAAAATCGTTAACAATGTAATGCCCGGTTCAAAACCGGAGTTCGTCCTTCGAACTCTCTTTTAAAACGCGCGACATGACGTTTGGCCCCCAAACGCTCATCTTCAAACTAAAAGCCGCCATTTGACACTTAAAATCATTTAATACGCATTTTTCCCGTAAAAATCGTTAACAATGACACGCCCGATTCAAAAAATCGGAGTTCGACCTTCGAACTCCTTTTCAAGCTCAAAATCGACGTTTGCCACGCAAACGCTCATTTCAAACTCAAAACCGACGTTTGTCATTCAAACGCTCGTCTTTTCAAACAAAGTCACCTAATCAACGTTTGACATTCAAACCAAGATTAAGCTTGTCATTCAAGCCCCATTTCAAAACACACACACACACACACGTTTTCGAGAAAGGTAGAAAGACTCGTCATACGAGGCGTTTCGGGCGATCTCGTAATACTCTACCCGAAACGTAACGTGACCTCCGAACCTAACAATCTCTGGTACTAAAAAAAGCTTTTTACTCGTTTTTTGCTACCAATAAAAATGATCCCCTGTTTTCAAAGCCTTTTCCTAAGTTTTTGCTACCAAAAAAAATGACACTATTTTCTAAAGCCGTTTCTCAACGTTTGGGCTCAAAATACAAAAATCGCGTGGCGACTCCTCATTTTTTTCCTTCCCATGAAGCGAGGTCTCAGACACCAACCCCCCGCGAAAGACAACCGCCTTCGCTCGCGCGAATCCGGGTAATTTCACGTGGCGACTCCGTTTTTCAAATTAAACCGGATGTCTTCAAACTCGCGTGAATCCAAACAAAATTTGGGCACACATTCACAGTTTGGCGACTCCGCTGGGGATATCCCAAAGGAGAAAAGCTTTCATTTTCAAAATAAACGATACTTGGTATATAGGTGGAAACCACTTAACCTTCCTGTATCGCTCCCTAACCCGGGGCTTGGGATAAACGGTGGTTTAACAATCCCATGTACCGGTATCACTTTTCAAAAAATAAAAGAAAGCTTTTCCCTTTGAGCGGGTTAGACTCCCACCGCGGATTCCGTTTATTTTGCTTGCTTTCTTTGCCTTGCATTGCATCATTTTCATCTTGGGATTTGTGCATACTTTGAACGGGAAACAACCCGAAATAGCAAAGGAGTGGAACCTGGAAAATTGATACATGCAGTCGTACGGCTCAATCCTCCTTGGATTCTGACCGGACGGCCTCAGTGGCAATTCCACCAGGAAAAATTGAGGTTAATCGCGGCCTTGCCGGCTTGGGGCTATTCGGTTCCAAGGCCCATTTGGGGCTCCCAGAAAATTTACGTGCTTAACTGTTGCATTTTTCCCCGTCCCAAAAATCATTCCTTTAAAACACATTTATGAAAATCTCTGTTTTAACTCAAAAAGGAACATTTTTAGGAGACCGCACACTACGCGCACCCTATATATCCTGTACACTTTGCACGCACGTCCCTTTAACCCGGGGTGGTTGTTCAGTTGCAGTCACGGACAGCCTTACGATGCTCCCGGGCGCGCACGAAATCACCCCAAACTCCCCATGGCAGCCAGTGTCGACCAATGCACAGTCCGTGTCACACGTTTCAAAAAAAACCGTGACTTTTGGTTGGTTTTTGGTCTAGTCCGTGTCATATAGCCCAGTTGCATATCCCCGTAAAGGTCAAGCCTTAGTTCATAACGGAAGTCAAGATCTTTCGCTCAAGCAAAACTCTGCCAAAATTCCAACAAGGAAAAATTGGTAGAATCTTGACTCCGACATTGACTTTGACCTTGACCTGCACGGAATGCGTAAAAGTCGAGACCGAGTCTTTGCCAAGAAAAGTCCAAAGATCTTTCGCTCAAGCGAAGCTCTGCCCAAATTCTGACAAGGAAAAATTGGCAAGATCTTGACCCGGCATTGACTTCGATTTTGACTCACGCACGGCGCATGCAACGAAGTTCAATGTGACACTGTGTCATCTGGCTTTTAACGCCCGACCCATGCCTATTATATTCTCGGACATTACCGAATAGTCAAAACGTCAATCGCGCAAGCGAAATTCTGCCGAAATTCTATCAAGGCTGAAAGACGAGACTTTCCCGGTATTGCCTTGACTATAATTCGCATCGCTCGTGCGTTAAAAGTTCCTATGACCCGCTAGACCCGTTAGGAGCGTTCTTCTCTCTCGGTCGGTGGGATTCGCGTGCCCTATAGGACCCTCGCCCGGGGCTGTCCACCCTGGGAGGTCAAAATACAGGTGGAATACGAGGGGCTTATAGACGTAGTGACGGAACCTACTGATCCAGGATCTAGAGTAGTTGTGAAAAAGAAGGGCAAATCCCCTTTTCCAACCAAATAGAAATTAATAAAAGACACTGTTTTAAGTAAACTGGAAGATTCTTAATCTGCATATTGCTTGAGCCTTCAGCCTAAACACCTACCCCGAGTCTAAACCTCTCCTATCCCTTTCCCTTGGCGAGAAAGAAGTGGGTGAGAACATCGGGTCGGCGACTTGTTAGCGCGAGAATTCTCGGACAGTTCGCGAGAATCCTCGGTTTTATCGAGTCCGGAGAGTCGAGAATGGCCGATTCGACGGAAGAACGATCTTGGTTTGGGTAACCAAATGACTAGGGAAGAAGAGCTAGCCTATAACCAATGCCCTCCTCCAGTCACATATGATCCTTTGCCAAAAGGCTGTCCCTTTTCGGTCCTTCCCAATGTCTCAAGCCGTCGGGGTCCCGACACCCTCTCCTCCTCGAGATGAGACCTAGCTTCGCCACGGCTATCCCGGTCATGCGGCCCTGCATTACCCCGTGGGACTTTCTCCCTCCTCTCGGCTGAGCCAAATCTCCCTACCGTAAAATCCCGATTACCGGCTGACCTTTCTAACTTTGTCAACGCACGTGAATTTGCCTATCTCCCGAGACAGTGGTAGTGAAGAATCAGTCGGAAATGAGAACAGGAATGGATGGATTTACAGCGATGATGACAGTTCAGTAGAAGGAATGAACTTGGAGTCGACCAAAGTGAAATTTGGAGAACAAAATGAAGTAGAAAACCACGGACCTGGAATAGGGGATGGTATCACTTCAAAATGTGCCTGTAGCTTGTGTGAAGGTTCGGAAGGGAAAAAGGATGCGAGCTCAGATGAGGCAGCATACGAATTCTACATCCTAGAGTTCAATACTCCTTACAAAGACTTGGTCGGTGAATGGAGGGACTTGATTGAAGCTTTAGCTGAAAGAGGGAAGTGGGCTCCGCCCGCCGATCTAGAACATGTAAGCGTCGTTGAAGCTAAACCCCCATCAGGAAGAGTAGACTCCATTGCAGTGCTGAGAATCACCCCTAAGACATTGTCTGAAGAAGAGTGTATGGATGCCTTGGAAAGAGTCCTAAAATTTGAAGCGACCCCGGTCCATTTTATATCCTATGATGACAACGATGTTTTCTTAGTAATTCCCAAGTCTGAATCCAAGATACCTCTTATATGGCGCCAAGTATCCCGACCTGCGTTTGCTCTCATTGGTCATCAGAGTCAAGACGGGAGTTCTCATGAGAGTTACTGTAGTGATACCGAGGAATACACAGTCGAAGTGCCAGAGGGAACAGTAGAGGAGTGGTTAGCCCAGAAGCCAAAAAGCCCAGAAAACCTTCCCGACGGTAAAGAACGAGGAACCCGCCGTGAGGTTTGACCCCGAGAAATCCTTCTCGATGATGGAATTTCCCACTTGAGAAAATGCTTGGCCAATGTTAAAGATGCCGTCAGAAAACTAACCCCTAGAGAAAGGAGGGACATGCTTGACAGTGATGAGGAATGTGATCCCACTCTGTTGAAAAAGTTGCTAGGTCCGGATGAGGAAGCCATTCACCAGACTCCAAACTCTGAAGGTGATAATTCCTGTTGCATGTTGACCTTGAAAAGCTTGAATGAGGCTGTGAAGGCTTTAAATGAGGAGGGTGAAGTTGAAACCGGCCAACTATTGAGCCAATTAAGGAGTCGAGAACTCGAGAAAAAGTCGAAGCCGGTAACACGGAATCGAGATTTGGGAAGCCGCCTATGCCTCCGGCGGTGCGGTTAATCGAGATGTCAGCGAGTTGGCCATACGCCGGCAGAGCCCGCCTCTCACTTTGAAAGAGGCGACAGAATCCTCCGGTAGGAATGATGATCCGAGAGAAGTCTAATGTCTATGTGATGACTCGGTCAGGACGGATGAGTGTTGAACGGCTAAGGGTGATAAAAGGAATGCCTTCTACGAGCCAAAAATAGACAAAAGACCCTATAAGCCGAAGCGAGAAAAGCTAGACTCGACAAGGAGGATCCAGTCTTGACTCGGTTGAAGTGTACTCGAGCCAATATCTCCTTGTGGTCCTTGTTAACCTCTTCGTACCCTCATAGTGAAGCTAGAAGAAAGTTTGGCCAAGACCATGGTGCCCATAGATGTCACCCCAGATGAGGTCGTCCAAATGATTGGAAGTATCCATTACGGAAACATCATTACCTTCACTGACTTGGACCTGCCAAAGTATGGGGCTAGTCATAACGAACCTCTTTACATCACAGTCCAGTTGGAAGAACGTCGGTTGCCACGGGTATTAGTTGATGGAGGGTCCGCAATGAACGTCCTGCCAGCAAAGATGATGGACTCACTGGATTTGAAGCCTACAGATTTGAAGCCTTCTAGTCAGACTATTAAGGCCTATGACTCCACTGCACGATCAGTCTTGGGGATTGCTACTCTCAAGTTGTGGTTCGGGAAAAAGGTCATGGACGTTGACTTCCAAGTGATTGACATTCCGATCTCGTTTACTGCTCTGCTGGGACGCCCTTGGATTCACCAGATAAACGGGGTAGCCTCTACTCTGCACCAATGCGTCAAATTTCAGTCTAGCGATGGTACTATCACCACCATCTATGGAGATAGTGTCACGGTGGAAGGAACCAGCACTAGAGGTATCCCGATATTGGAAATTAAGCATGATGATGAAGGGTTTGCCTTGACCGGATTCTCTGTAGCTTCTTCCAAAGAACAAGTGTGTTGCACTGACCTCACTACTACTTCCGATAAAATTCCTCCGGCCATGAGAATGATGAGAAAAATGGGTTATCTCACGGGGCTTGGATTGGGCAGAAGACTCCTGGGTCGCAATACCATCATTGTTGTAAAGGCAGAGACTACCGAGATATGGATTGGGATACAAACCGAACTCTCGGGATGGCGAGAAAAGCTAAAGGGGTCCAGCTCTATCCCTACGGTTTATCCACTGACCCATTACTTTACAAAAGGTGGGACTCAATACGACGAAAGTGACCATCGAGACCTCCTGAGAAAAACCCTTACGGAAAACCTTGAGAAGGTTAGGGAAAACCGGCAAATCTGTTCGAAGGATGTTCCTTGACTTGCGGACATTCTGGGGCTACCACTACCGTTCGAACAAGTATGTCTTCAAAGAAAATTCGAGACGGTGTCAAAGAGTCGGCATCAGGGGTAATGGACTTCTCCGCCTTTGAGTTAGCTCTTAGAAGATCGGCTAGATAGAAGGCTGCCAATAGTGAAGACGGTGAGTGGGGTTTGCAAAAGTTGTTTGATGAAGAAGCACGAGATCCCAGTTTGATCGACTTCGGCTCGAGATGATGAGGTAGTTGCCGTAATTGGAGACGGTGGTGAAGATCCTTTCGATCCCCGCACTTTGGTAACTAAGACAGAGATGCCGTTGAAGAATTGGGAGACATTCTCGGGGCCGATAGCCGGCCGATAGCAAATGATCGCGGAGCTTGGATTGGTACCCCGTCCTTCTCAACCCGGTCGTGTCAAACACCTGTTGTCCATACGGTTGAGTCGGGAATCTTTGAATTCAAGTCCTGCGAGTCATCCAGAAGGCCTCACGCTGAGGATTATCAATATGTAATCGATGTCATCTTTCCCTTTGCTTTGAATGAAATGACGAGATCTTTACGATTATCCCCTTATTTCCAACTTAACAAATGATAAATTAACTCAAAACTTAACAACGATTAATAATGAATCATTTGAACAAGATGCAAACACACTAAATGAACAATACATTAAAGAAATCTTTAAGCGAGGTTACGAGAAAAAGAGGAAAACCGGGCCCAAGGCTGTAGGAGGTTTTGACAAGTGTGAACTTGGGTGCGTCGAGGAACCTAAAGAGACACGAGATCGGAAACTTCTTCCGGGGTTGAACGGGACGGGCGGTTGATCTGCTCGAGAGAATACATGGACGTGTTTGCATGGTCATACAAGGATATGCGGGGCTAGACGGTTAAATAGTGGAGCACGAGAATCCCTCTAGCACCGGATGCTAAGCCGATAAAGCGAAATTGAGGAAAATCAAGCGAGTGGTCTCTACGGGTCAAAGAAGAAATTGAGGAAGCTCTTTGCGGGTAGGATTCATCGAGTCATCGAATATCCGACATGGTTGTCCAATATTGTGACCGTCACCAAGGCCAATGGGAAGGTGCGGCTCTTTGTGTGGATTTCGGGGATGCGAACAAGGCCGGCCCAAAGACGATTACCCCTTGCCAAACATAGACATCTGGTGGACTCCACTGCCAACTACGAAGTCAAATCCTTCGTTGATGGCTTTGCGAGGCTACAACCGGATCAAGATGGCCGAAGAAGACCAAGAAAAGACGGCCTTCACCACACCGTAGGGAACTTCTTGCTATACGGTAATGCCATTTGGGCTCAAGAACGCCGGGGCTACTTACCAAAGGCGGCGACCGCGCTTTTCCATGACATGATCCACAAGGAGATTGAGGTCTACGTAGACGACATGATAATCCACTCCCAGGCGAGGACGGACGGCACTTTGTTGACTTGCGAAAGTTCTTTGAGAGGCGAGACAACATTCCATGAGACTAAACCTGCCAAATGCACCTTCGGAGTGACAAGGGGAAAAGTGCTTGGGTATATGGTCACGGAGCGAGGTATCGAAGTCGACCCCAGAAAGATCAAAGCCATTATGGACATGAGGCCACCTCAAACTCGAGACGAAGTCGGGAGCTTTATGGGCAAACTGCGGTACATCGGCCATTTCGTCAATCGGTTGACCACTATGTGCGAGCCCATCTTCAAGCTCATGAAGAAGAATGTAGATACGAGTGGACCGAAGAATGCCCGGGATGCCTTCGACCGAGATCAAGGCATACTTAGTACATCCTCCGATACTATGCCCCCACATAGACGAAACCTCTTACGCTCTATCTCATTGTCATCTAATACTGGCGGTTGGGGCTATGCTTGCTCGGGAGAAGAAAGACTCTCGGGTAGAGAATGCCATTTACTTTGTCGGTCGGAAGGCTGCGGGGAAGTGAGCTCAATTACTCCGCATGTGAAAAGACTTGTGCGGGGATTGGTGCAGGTAGTCGGCAAGTTGAAGCATTATATGCGAAGCCCACCACAGTGAATTTGGTCTCGAAAATGGACCCCATCAAGTATATCTTCGATAAGCCTTCTCTCTCGATGCGTCTAGCAAAGTGGTCCTTCTTCTTAGCGAGTACGACATCGGCTACGTGACCGAGAAAGGCCATCAAGGGTCAAGCATTGTCGGACCATCGGCGAACTTCCCCGATGTGAGGACCGTGGGCACGAACCCCAATTCCCGAGATGAAGGGATCTTTGTAGTCGAGCACGAAAGTCGATGGCGGCTATTCTTTGATGGAGCTGCTAACAAAGAGGAAATGGCGTAGGGATGCTCTTGGTCGATCCGAAAGATGAGCACACTCCCATAGCCCTTAAGTTGAACTTCCTGCCACGAACAATGTCGCCAGAGTACGAAGCTTGCATTCTTTGGTTTGGAGGCTGCTTTAGAAAGGAATGTAAAGGAGCTCGAAGTTTATGGAGACTCGGCCACGATCATCAACCAGGTCTCCAACAAATGGAAGGCTGTGGACCCTAATCTTCGGTGGTATCATGCCCGTATGGAGGAGTTGGTGGACGGTTCGGAGAAGTGACTTTCCACTACTTGCCAAGGAAAAGAAACGGTCGCGAGATGCCCTCGCTACTTTAGCCTCCTTTGGTAGAGATCCCAGGGAAAAGCCATAAAACCCTTGAGTGGGTAGAAGAGAAGCCCCGGCTTTGCATTTGTGAAGTAGACACAGGACCCGAGCCTATCAAGGAACCGTGGTACAATCAAATTTACCGGTTCCTCAGATGGAGAGTCGGCTTTCGAGACGAAGAAGGTCGGCCAAAAGAAGGTGTCAAAGCCAAGAGCTTGCAAGCCACGAAAAGGTTGGCCTCCCATTATGTCATTCTAGGAGGCAACAGTACAAGAAGCGGTATCAAGGACCACTCCTCTTATGTGTCACTCAAGAAAGGGCTAAAGAGTTGATGGCGAAGTCCATGATGGTCCACTGCGGTCCTCATATGAATGCTAGAGCCACGATGCAAGTGATCCTCGAGAATGGGTTACTCTCTTGGATTTCCATGGAGACGGTGTGTTCGGCATGTCGAGCGTGCGACAAATGCCGGCGGTTTGCCAACCTCAACCATCTCCGCCTCATGACACATGTCTTGCATGACGACTCCTGGCCGTTTGCAACTTGGGGTATTGACGTGATAGGGAAGATAGCCCGACGAGGAAGCAATGGGCATGAATTCGTGTTAGTAGCGATCGACTACTTCACCAAGTGGGTAGAGGCCAAGTCCTACAAGGTCCTCACTTCCAAGAAGGTGGCCCGGTTTATCAAAGAAAACATAATGTGTAGATATGGGGTGCCCAATGAGATCATTTCGATAATGGGTCACACTTTGAAGGGGCTGCGGTAGATTGTTGTCGAGTTCGGGATCACTCGCCACAAGTCGTCCCCGTACGGACCTCGAGACTAATGGAGCCGTGGAAGCTGCTAATAAGACGCTCGAACGGATCATCAGGAAAATGGCCACCGTGGTCGTGATTGGCCGAAAAGCTTCACCTGGCACTGGCACTCTGGGGCTCTGAGCGTCTGTCGAACGGCCTACAGGAGAAACCCCTTTTGCCCTAACTTACGGGATGGAAGCGGTGTTACCGGTGGAGTTGGAAATCCCGTCATTAAGGGTCCTCTGGAAAACGGTATCAACGAAGTAGAATGGTTGCGTAGCCGGCATGATGAGTTGGCCTGCTCGACGAAAGAAGGCTTAAAGCCATGGAGCATACCCGAGCCTATCGGGCGAATGGCGAGCATTTGACAAAAGGTCGAGGCCGGAGACATCAAAGAGGGTGACTTAGTCTTTGAAAGTAAAGCCCCCTACCGAGACAACCCCACAGGAAAATGGGAACCCGTTTGGATCGGCCCGTATGTGGTGCGAGAAGATACTATCGGGAGGAGCCATGAAACTTGCGGACACAGACGGCAATCCCTTTGTCCACCCGGTCAACGGTGATAAGCTCAGAAGGTACTATGTCTAAGAAATAAAAAAAAAGAAAAAAAAAAAGAAAAAATATTAGTGCAAAAAGAGTAATACCCGGCTAATTTGAAAACCCAAAAAGGGCGGTCTAGGCAAAAAACGGGGTTGCACATAAAAAAAAAGAAAAAAAAAGAAAAAATCTTAGTGCAAAAAGAGTAATGCCCGGCTAAGTGAAAACCCAAAAAGGGCGGTCTAGGCAAAAAACGAGTGCACATAAAAAAAAATAGAAAAAGAGTTCACCGAGAATGAACTACGAAGACTGAGCCCCTTAGTCTTTCTTGTAAGGGGAACGTAGGCAGCCATATATGGTTCGGTCTAAATAATAAAAAGGGCGATTGAGTTTCCATGAAATGCGTCCTAAACAATAATAAAGGATATTCAAGTTTTCATAAAACAGGTCCTAAGCAAATCAATAAGACATTTGAGTCTTCATAAAATGTGTCTTGATTAATTTCTAAGATAATATTTCTTATTCATTACAAGTTAAAAACTCCTTGATGAGTTCAAGCACGGTCTACTTTTGACTCTGCTAACCTGCTACAAAGATCTAAAATACAATAAAATTCCTAATAAAACTACTGTGTTTGCAAAATGGCAATAAGGGAATCCTAAGAAAAGATGCGTCGGTCGTCATTCGGAGTCTTCTTTGGTCTTCTTCCCTTTACCTCGACCCGTCGAGTGTTCTTTCTCTTCTTCTCTATAATGTCGGTCTCCCTCATTCCGATCTCGGGTATCCTCGCTGGAGCCTCTATCAAACCCGTGTCAATAAGTGCCTTCTCTGCAGAGCACGAGTCCGCACTTCCTCCCTGCGAGCCTCGGTCAAAGGAGCGACCTCGGACAATCTCTTGTATCGAGCCTCCATATCTACGATCGGAGTCACCCGCGGTTATGGCGACTCGCCTTAGCCTCGGTCTCCCTCGAGTCCTACTCGAGTCGCGATCGGCTCCCAATAAAGCTGACGTCTCTCCCCAATATGACTGAGTCGCTCCCATCTCCCTCTCGTACCAATCCAAGTAGACGGTGGTCAAGATGGTACTCTTCACGCTCTGAAGATAGCCACAGGTGGAAAAGCGGCGTATGTCAAGCCCTCGAGAAGAATGAGAAGGCATTTGGATCTCTCATATCAAATGGCACCACCTCCATGGTACGGATGTCCTCCCAATCGCTCGATGGCTCTGTAAGGCCCAGCGCACTGGATACCAAGCGGGGTATGTAGAAGGATGACCGGCGAGAATCCACGGAACCCTCACTATGTAGGACTCTGAAATATCCTCTGATGCAACCTCCGGTGAGGTACCCACCGGCGGATGTCCGAAGTGGATAACCTAGCCATCATCGGCTCCCGGCTACCACAGTCCTGTGTCGAGGTGCACCTCTCAGAAATCACCCGAGGGCAGAGTCGGCAAAGCCCACAGCAAAGCCCCAAGCCTCTCCTGCTGGCCATAAAGTCGATGCAGTAGGACTCCCGGACCTCATGAAATGGTCTCCCCTAGCCATCCTATCAATGCCATGCAAAGTCTCCCCCAAAACCGGTGGGACAATGTCCTTCCCGGCCACACAATCTCGACCATGTCTAAGAGACCACCATGACGAGATCCCACGGACTCGGCGGTGAACGAGAGAAGAAAATATGCAAAGGATAAAGGCATCCATAGCCACCGTGGTCGCAACCATAGCCGGAGACCCAAACCTGCCCGGGATATCAGAAAGGTCAATCCTGTCCGAGGCTATCATCATTTCCTCAGCCTCTCCCAGAGAAATCTGCAGAAAAGATGCAAGCTTTGCCGCCATCGGCACGTCTTCGATCAGCGGAATCGATATAGCCTCAATTTCCGGACCCCCGATCAAGGCTCGGAAGTCTTCATGCGTTGGGACAATCTTATTGTAAGAAAAGCAGTAAACATGTCTCCGGATGTCCCAAAACTTTGCTGCTGCTCTCAAAAGGTCCCAATCGGGCGGGAGATCCCTCAAATGCCATAAAGACTTGATCTTGAAGGTAGAATCAAGCAACCCCTTGTGAGATTGGAAGTTATACCTCACCCAAGACTAAAGATCGGACAGAAAGCGGTCTCTTTTCCCCCTTTGCAATCTAACGGGCTTCTCCATCGCAAAATGATCAAAGGTGGTGTCTTTAGGTCCAATATGTGCTCTGGGAACAGTTGGGACAAGTCTAAGTTGAAAATGAAATGAAATGGCCAAGCCTTGGTTTTATTACGAAAATAACCGGTCCGAGACGGCGCGAGCCGCACAGCCTTATTTGCCCTCAGGTCCAGACCGCACGGCTTCATTTACCTGATGTAAATGTCAAATCTGCAGCAACCAAGTTGCTGCCCAAAGGGAGTTTTCACCCCACTTTTCCAACCAAAACCTGTACAAAAACATGTTCAAAGACCATCCAAGCAATTATATATCATTATATATCATTTTGGCCCAGTTTCAGCCCTGATTCCAAGCAAAAAACCGCCCCGAGGCTCAAGTAATATGCAAATTAATAAAAGCATAAATAGGAAAAGCAAATAAAACAGTATTACATTGTTTTCGCCCCATCGGCGCCCAAATAAAGTAAAAAATAAACAAAATGTGCATAAAACTTGTTCATTGTTTGTTTTTCTTCCTAAGTCAATTCTAGAGACCTCCTACGCCTCCGATCCTTCTTCTTCATCGCTACTCAGCTCATAGGCAGTTGCCTCCCTCATCAAATCCTCCGCGTCGCTCACATCAGAAAGGTGGACATTGTCGTGCTCGTACTCAGCCAGCTGCTCCAAGATGTCAGCATTGGGTCCCCGTCCCCAAGGCATGGCCTTTGGAAGAGTACTCAGAGGCTGAAGAGGTAGATGCCGTGCTCCCGACGTGCCTTCTCTTGCGCCGGGCTCCTGCACGTCATTGCCGCCTTTGAAGTGCGAGGCCGGCTTCCTCGAAGGGACCGGCACATGTCCTTCCGGCCCTATTGCACGACCAACTGTCGTAAGTGCGAAATTTGGAACACGAGAAAAAGAGAAGAAAATCTCAGAAAATCTCGGAATTGCAAAAAGCAAAGAAATGCGAAAGAAGGAAAAGACCCTAAAGTGTACTTACAGTCTTTGTCCGGCGGCAAGGTATCTTGGGGCTCCCTAGCGTCGAGGACGGGTATCCTCGGCCTCACTGGGTACTCCGTGGACCACATATGAAAGGTGCGCAGGAGGGATCGGCGGATCGAAGGCTCGTCCTCCCCATATCCACTGAGTGACCGCCGGCTTCACTAGCTTACGTGGCGTCCTCGGTCGGCTCCACAAACACGGCGTATGGGGTATCCCGGATCAAAGTACTCCTCGGCGGCCACGCTGCACGATACCTCTCTATCTCATCCTCGCCAATCCACAGGTGTAGCATCCGTCTTTGGAGGATCTGAGGAGTAATGGCGTCCGATGGAGGGACATGGCCATGCTTCCTAGAAAATCGGTCCCCGGATAGATGACATCACATGTCGGCCCATCAACCATCGCCTCTGCCTCGTCGCCTCCACGGCCTCTCCTAGCGAGAATCTCTGGATACACCCCACGGGTAGAAGTCCACTCCATCGTGCCCATCCTGTTGATAACTGGCCTCACCATCTTGTAATCAAAGGTGATCCGGGTCTTCCCGGTGAACTTATCCCTCGCATCTCCCCTCCAGCGGATCATAGCGGGAAAGATGGTGACATCGCTCTGTTGGTTCCACGGAAAGAACCTGATCACCTCACAAAACCGGACACTGCATGTTCAAAACATCAAAAGGGTCATTTTTCTCTCATAAAAGTCTCGAAGACGAGAAAATTAAAAGAAAGGAAAGCGAGACTACCTCGAGGGCAAAGGAGAAACAATCCGTGGAGGCGGCCTTGTTACGGGTACGGATCCGAGGAGAAGTATAGCTCCGCCAATCCGGCCTCGCCCCACGAGACCGTCCCAATCCCATCCACATCCTCCGAGAGAGTCGAGGAGGCAAGTCATAGCCGAGTCCCGAGAATTGGCAAAGATGGTGGCCGACGGCATCAACCACACAAAGGCTCTAGCAAGGCTGGTGGGCGATCACCTCACTAGCGGCAAAGTCCGCATGCGGTTACGGGTGCCACCTCGACGTTCCTCGTCTCCATTCCTAGCCCCTTGGGAACAAGCTCAAACCCGACCAAAGCTCTAAACTCCTCGGCAGTGATATGGTCCCTCCAAGTCACAGGCCTCCCGGTGAACTGTAAGCCCGTGATAGCAGTGAAATCGGCCGGAGTCACCGTCAGCTCCCCCCAGCTAAGATGAAAGCTGTGGGTGGTGTCCCACCAGAACTCAGATAGGGCCTGGACCAAGCCCTTGCTCTTCGAGGTAATGTGAATACCTCTGCCGATGGCCTCAATAAACAAATCCAAGCCGGTAGCCCTCACCAGCTGCTTAGGGTTCGCCCCATTCTTCTCAAAATCGGGCATCCTCTCCCACAGCTTTACTGCGACCTCAGAAGGCCCTCTAGACTTGTTCTCCTGTAGACAAGCACAGCCAAAGAAATGCGTCAGTCTTTTTCAAAAAAGCATGCATATATTCAAAAGTGCACATACTTTCAAAAGAAAATCATTCATGAAAAATTTTCTAGCATCCTTTGCATCGAAAACGTGTCTTTCATCACTTGAAACACATCATGTCAAGCACATTGCTTTCCTAAGCACAAAATCACAATTTTCAAAATTATTTGCACATAAGCATTAATTTTTTCTCAAAAAATGGCATGCATGAATCCTTTTCATCATCCAAAATCCCGTTTTCTCATCCATAATCAAAAATTGACCTAGTTCTAGCACATGCGAGGACTCCGTCACATTTTAGACAATTATTTCTCTTACTTTATTTTCGAAAAAAGATGGGTCATTCTCATTATTTTTCAAAATAAATCGCACATGCATATTCTTTCATCTTTTTAGCCTCATAGGTTAATCATCAAGATTTCAAAATCATCCAAAAATTCTAGGAAAATTCGAAAAATTCCTAAAGCTTGGGTCAAGCCCTAAATCAATCAAAATTCAATCAAAATCGACGAAATTGAGCAAACTAAGAAAGCTTACCCCAACCGATTGAGGGTTTGTCGATTTGTGCTCCCTTCTACCCGGATAGAGCTCCGATGGAGGTGTAAGGAAGTCATACTTCCTCTCCGTGCGGACGAGCTCCTTCCTCCTCCTTCTCGCGGCCGCGGAGATGTTCCTTCTAGCTTGCCTTGGCATTGGATTCCCCTCCGGATCCATCCTAAATCAATGAAGGCAAAGAGATTGAAGGATTTTGAAAATTCTTCCTCTCTTCTCTCTCTCTTTCTCGGCAGTTTAAGGGCGGCAATAATGCCCAATGCCCGTTCAAATCTGTTTTAAATAATCTGGAAAAAACAGACTTCCATCCGTACGACTTCTTTTGCCCCCATCTCATGTCGGGCGGCCTCTTTCGCTCTGAGCAGAAATTACCTTTTTGCCCCTAGACTTTCCACTTGGGCATGTAATTCCCGTTATCTTTTAACCAAGATAACGTCGTTTTCAAAAAGATATCCCTTATCTCTTAAGCAAACAAGCTTTCTTCCCCAGTCACCTCCGTTACTTCCGTTATAACGGAATGACGCTAGGTGACAACCTCCGAATTGTCAGAACTCTAAACTTAAGCTACCTCTATCACCGATAGTGAAGTATGCTCAAGTTCTCTAAACTTAAGCTACCTCTATCTCCTCGATAGTGAAGTATGCTCAAGTTCTTCAAGCTTTAGCTACCTCTATCTCCCCGATAGTGAAGTATGCTCAAGTTCCTCAAACTTTAGCTACCTCTATCTCCTCGATAGTGAAGTAAGCTCAAGTTCTCCAAACTTTAGCTACCTCTATCCCAGATAGTGAAGTATGCTCAAGTTTTCCAAACTTTAGCTACCTCTATCTCCTCGATAGTGACGTAAGCTCTAGTTTCCTCAGGTGACAACCTCCATTAATTGTCAATCAGGTGACAACCTCCATTAATTGTCAAAACCTTCAAGGATCCTAGACATCGTTCCTAACCTATCTAGTGATGCTTGAACTACGATCAAGGCTTGATTCCTCTGGGATACGTAGGTAGCCTTTCATAAAAGGTCCAGCCATCCGACCACTTTGGTCACCCTGTTCCTTCGTCACTCCTCAGTGATGAAGTAGCCCCTCATAAAGGTCTTTACATCCGACCACATTGGTCACTTCTAGCATATCCCCAGTAGGATCAATTGCTTGACCTCCTAGGTCATTTTCTCTGCCATTTCCCCATTCAAGAGACCAGTTTTCTCTTCTCTATTCCTCAGCGGATTTCTTCTGAACTACGGCCTGGCTTGATTCCCACTCGGGATACGTAGGTAGCCTTCTAGAGGTTCAGCCACTCGACCACCTTGGTCACCCAATCCGTCTCGGCATTCGCCAGATCGGATCCTTTTCTATCGACAACCCCACTCGCCACAAAGTGACGTTGCTTTGAGGGCTTTGGTAAGTACCCAAATCTGGCTCATGCCTTAGGTTAATTTCCGGCAATTCTGTAAATTTCCGGTAATTCCCGGACTTTCCTAGAGTTAGGAACAATTCAGCTTGTTCCAAACCATTTAAGGGCTGAAGGGAAGGCTTAGTAATTAAGAAACACGTTTTTCTTAATTACAAAAACCTTCTAGAATTGCCACCTTGCATGATTCTAGAAACATGCTGAGTCATTGTGGATAATGCCGCACGGCTGCATTAGCCAAGGACCTCTGGCCGCACGGCTTCATTAGCCTTATCCAGACTGCCTATAAATAGAGGCCTCCTCTACCCATTTCCATACACAGTTTTTCCAGCATAAAAACACCCAAAGAAGTCCCTACAAAAATAAGAAGTTGAAGGAGTCAAGAAGCCACCTCCCTCCTCCATTGAAGCCTCCAAAGTTGGTCCTTCCACCAAGCAAGATCCAAAGGAGAAGAGGCCACCACCATTGGTAACCTCTCCCTCTCTTAAACTTGCATTTTATGTGATTTATATTGCTCATTGCATTCATATATTGTCATTATCTTGCTTGGGACTTGGTAGTTATCATTAAAGATCATATCTTTATCATACCCCCTTCTGTAAGTGCTCCAATTTGAGTTTGTTAGTATTTTCGTTAGAAAATTAACGAAAGTTTTAACATTCCTAACATTTCCTAACATCCCTAACCTTTCTAACAAAGCAAGGGTAAAGTGGGCATTGCCATTTAAAGTTAAACCAAGAAAAGAATCTCAAAAAGCAAAAGAAATTGGAAAAATCCGAATCAGGCAAGTTGAAAAACAAACTGCTGGAATTTTCTGAAAATATTCCTCCTGTCCAAAAGCCAGCATTGTAGCAGATGAACAGTGCACGCTACCTACCTTATCCGCGCGGATCTGTTTGCTATTTCCAGGGGCCTATAAATTGAACCCTCCTCTCTCAGTTTACACAAGACATTTTACACACAGAAGCTGCATTTTGGCGAAAAATAGAGAGAAAACAGTGGGAATCCTTAGATTGCCACCATTTTCTCTTGAACCTTTCCCAATTTCACTTCAACCATTCTCATATCACTCTTAAACACACCAAGATCAAGCTTAAAACACTACTCAAGTGGAAGATTAGGGAGAAAACATAGAGGACTTAAGTGTTATCTACTTGTTTTCTCTTTGATCAACTCTATCATCAAACCCTAAACACATTCAAGCCTGAATCCACCCAAACACAACTCTAAAACACAAAATCTTGATACTCCTCAAGTCAAACACCAAATCTTGATACTCCTCAAGTCAAATTCCAAGCCTAGGAAGATAGGGTGTCACCATTGGTAAAGCCCTCCTTCTCTAAACCCTAAAATTCCCTTTTAACCTCTTGTTCATCTTGTTCTTCTTATTTTGATTTGCTTTATGTCTAATTTAACTTAAGTCTTGACCTAAGATGGTCATCTTGAAGTTCATCTTCATGAATGACCATCTCAAATGGTCCAAATTTTAAATCTCTAGTTGATTTGTCTCTTTAATTTCATCTCTACAAAATATACCCTTTCCCTTTGCAAAGGACATGTTTAAACCCCATAAAATTCCCCAAGGATGACTTGAATATGATAACCACTTAACACAAAGTAGTGGAATCAAGTCTAGGGATGAAAATGGGGTGAACATAGATGCAAATCCCCCAAAAATCACATTTTCCCTCAAGAACATCTTGCTGTCCAGTAGCATTGTTCTGAGACCTCAGTCCATTTTCCTGTTTTTTGGACATACAGAAACTTGGAATTTGGTGTTGATTACAAAATACTTTTTGTAGAAAACATCCATATCTTTCCATACATATTTTTACTTTATTTTTTTCGTGATTAAAACTTCCTTTTTCAAATTTTATTTTAGAGGCTAGTTCATCAGTTTCTGGAAATCCAGATTTCATATCTGAGATTTCCAGAAGGTTTTTACCCCTCAAATCTTCTCCAAAATGGAAAATTATTTCGTATAAACCCTATTTAAGGTGTTTTAAGCAACTTTCATTCCCGGACTTTTCCCATATTCTGGATATTTCAAGCCCTAAAGTCCATTTCAAAGTCAAGGGTCAACTGCCTTTTTCATTCTGGCAGAAATGGTTTTCAACTTCCAAAAATCTTTTGAGTTCCAAATCTCAATCCAAAAATCATCCAAAAAATCATGGGATCAGTTTAAAGCCTTAAAAAGAGTTACCAATTTTTACTTTCCTCATTTTCAACTTATTTTGGCCAAAGCAACATACACACACACACACACAACAAAGGGTTTTGAATGTTTGGAAGACTCATTTTTTACGAGGCATTCCGGGTGCACACTAACGTCCTTCCCGGCGTGTAACGTGACCTCCGAACCCAAATCTCTAATCTCGGGCATTTTTCAAAGTTTTGGCCCTCAAAATAAAAATGGCGTGGCGACTCCGTTTGATTTCAAAAAAATCGGGTACATCACAGTGGCGACTCCGCTGGGGAGTAATAAGCTTTTTCTAAAAAAAAAATGATATTTGGTATATTGGTGGAAACCATTAAACTTCCCCGTTATCGCCTCCTAACAGAAGTCGGGGATAAATTGTGGTTTAACAATCCCACGTACCGGTACCATTGTTTTCAAAAAAAAAAAGAAAAGCTTTTGAGGGTCAAGCTTCCGTCCCGGCATTAAAAATCATTTGTTGTGTGTGTTGATTTTTGCACATTTTCGTGTTGTTTTGGCCGCCTCGGAAAAAGTCAAAATTTTGACTGTCGGAATTATGTCCCTAACCGTTGGAATTTTTGTGTTTATGTGCTTATGTGTGCATTTACTTTAAAAAAAAAATTCAAAAAAAAAATTCAAAAAAAAAAGAGTTTCAAAAAAAAAAGAAAATTTTCAAAAAAAAAAATCATGCATCATGCTTTTTAAGACACATGAAAAATTTCTATTTTACTCAGAAAGAGAATATAGACTGCTTGCACACTACGCGCACGTGACCGTACACTGCACACTACGTCCCTAACAGGGAAATCCTTGTCGCGGCCCGTTTGGTCTTATTACGCCTCTCGGTGCAACGGGACTACCCAAACATCCCATGGAGCCTCGTGTCGACCATGCACTTGTCCGTGACACACTTTTGTCCGAGACCCGGTTGGTTTTTAGTTTGGTGCAGTGTCATGCCCTGTACGTGTATAGACCTTTCCTTTCAAGCCTTTGTCGGCATACCGACTCAATATCTTTCGGGGACCACTAATCGGTCGAAGTCATGCCGGTTTGCCGCCGCGGGCTTTGACCAAGATATTGGCCAGGCGCCTTGACTTCGGCTCTGGCGGCACAAATTATACACGAGACTCCCGGCATGACCTTTGAGTCATCAAGGATTAATGGTTATTCCATGCCTAATTACGGCCTAATTGACGACAAATCAAGATCAATTATGGACATTCATCAGTCTAAATCATTCCGACTTTTCGTCGAGCCCTCGGACGTGATCTTGACGTTGACGTCAGCTTTGTCCGTAATTTACATCGAATGCTCGTTAAGACTCGATTACCCGCCAGACTTTTAGGATCGTTTTCATTTTCGGTCGGTGGGACCCGCTTGCCCTATAGGACCCTCGCCCGGGACTGTCCACCCTGGGAGGTCGAAATACAGGTGAAATACGAGGGGCTTATAGACGTAGTGACGGGGCCCACTGATCCAGGAATCAGAGTAGTTTGCGAAAAAGAAGAGCAATCTTTTCCAACCGATTAGGTTAATAAAGCATGTATTAAGTAAACAAGAACAAATAATTGCATGTTGCATGAGCCCAAAGCCCAAACACCTACCCACCTTCAATTCCCAGACATCTGAACCCTCGTGTCTTTCCCCCCGCAGCTCCGCACAAAGCTTGATTTCGGGCATCGGGTCACCGTTTGATCAGTTGGGAAGAGTCAAGCGCATCGTCGGCTTCACCGTTTGTTCCGACTCCGAATTTCGGAATGTACTGCATCGGTGGTAACGATGGGGACAACGTCACTCCGCCTCCGGGACTCCTCGAGACGAGAACAAGCGGTGGAATCGGCTAGCCGAACGGATGAGAGTGCGCCGGGAAGCACGGTGAACGGCCTTATGGAGGCTATCAAAAGCCATGGTCGGCCGCCGGCCTCAATCCCGATGGCACCTTCACCGTGGAAGAAGAGGAAGACGATCCCGCTCTCGGTCGCCACGATTACTCCCGGGATGCCACCACCCACCTCCTATGGTACCACTACCAGAACCCATGCTCCTCGGTCTTCGGGTCGGCCGGCTCCCCCAACGAGACCACTGGATCCATGCGCCAGACGGCACAAATCAGTTCACGGTCCCTCAGTGGGGACAAAGCCAATACGGAATGTCTTCTCATGGTTGGGGTTATCTCGGAATGCCACAGCTAATTGGGATCCCGCCTCAGTTTGGGACCGATCAATCTGGACTTTCGCAGCAACGGTTTGGAATGCCACCACAGTTTGGTTCGGGGCAACAGTCAGGAGCCCCTCCTCAGAATGATGCTAGCTCAGCTGCTCCTCACACAGCTTCCCCAAACCCACTTCTCACTCAGGGTTCAATGGGTTGCAAGCCCCCATCCCGGTTTCATCGGAATCACCGGGACCACAGTATCCTCTTGGTTATGCATCCTCGCCACAACCGGCCATGCAATTCAACAACCGGGGACGGCAACCGCACTTAAGCCTACTTATGGGCCTCACTCCGGAAATCCAAGCCATCTGGCTACCTCAGATCTGCCTCCATCTTCTCTGCCGATTGGAAGCCAACAGCAAGTCGCTGGGTTCTATCCCTTTGCCCAAGCTCCTACCTACACTCCCCAGGGTAATTTGGGCCAAGGACAGGGTTTCACCTATGCTCTGGGATATGGTATTCCTTCCACCAATGCACCACCAACGGCTAGTCCTCTTCCCGGCTCAAATATCGGCTCAGGCATTCCCGCTCCACCTTTGGATCCCCAATTGGCTTGGTTTATGGAGCAACACAAGGAAATGAAAGCGCGGATCGCTGAATTGACCGTCAAAAGAACACGCTCTTCGGCCTACGAGATCCCGACTCAATTGTACCCCTTTGCCTCACAAGTTCGTGATGCCCAATCTCGAAGCTGTTTGATGGAAGTGCGTGCCCTAAAACTCACTTGGACACCTATACTTTGGTAATGAAAGCTAAGGGATGCACAAACCAGCAGTTGGTGACTACTTGATCTCTCTTTGAAGTCGGGGGCTTTGAAATGGTTTTTCCGATTGCGGCTGAAGCTAGGGCTACTTGGGAGCAGATTACCGGTACTTTCACGAGATAAGTATAAAGCCAACTTGGAATGGGAAACAAACGAGTTGACCTGCGGACAACGGTGCGGCGCCACGATGAGAATATTGGGGATTTCTATAAAAGGTGGAACCCGAAGCTTAGTGAAATGGCCATTCCTCCCTCGACGAGGAGCGATTAGACATATTTCGGTCATGCTTGAAGCCGCATTTGAGAGCTTCCCTCGGTCACTTCCCCTACTGACTTGCGTGCAATGGTTAATTCCGGGGCTAAGTTCGAAAAGGCTTACAATCGGCGGCATTGCTGCACACCTTCTACGAATCCGGGTTTCTTCCACCTCCAACACGGCTCTGCCCAACTAAAAGGTAAAGAAGTGATTAGCTATGCGGGACAGGACTGTAACAATGCCACTTCCTTTGTTCCCAAGAAACTGATGCATCCGGATCCGGCTCCAAGACTTGAGAAACTTTGGGATGCCTTTGAGTGATATCTTCAGAGGTTTAGTGAGAGAAGGTTTGCTCCGGCCTTTGGAAAATTATCAGCCTAGAAACCCCAATGCTCCTTTGGATACCTCCAAGCATTGTGCCTTTCATCAGTACCATGGGCACCTGACAGATGATTGCGTCCCCCTGAAAAAGGCAATCCAAAGTTTGATTGAACAAGGGAGGTTAGAGGTGCCTGAAGGGCCCAATACTATCAGTAACCCATTCCCTAGAAACAACAACCCGAATGTCAACATGGTCGAGTTTGGTGATTCAAGACTTGTGGGCATAATGGAATTTGACTCACTCCTTTGCGAGGTCAACGAACCAGTCATCACAGGCAAGGAAAATGGTTGGATTGAGGAAGAAGCTGACAAAGAAGTCCGGATGGGAAGACCTGCGATAGCTCCCGTCTCCAGCGTCGAAGAATAGATGCATGGTCCAACAGCAAAGAGCGGCTATACTACGGGCTACCTATCTCTAAAATAGTCTTTTAGTCAACCTTCGTAGGTTCTAGTATTTTTCTTTCACCTAAGTCCATCTTGGACACTTGTCGGTTTTGTCCACCTCGAATGTTGTGGAAAGATAGCTTAACTATCATTTAAAATTTATATATATATATAAGTCTTTCTTCTTTTCTTGCTAGACTCGAGGCATCACTAGCACACCCACGTTACACTTAATTGAAATGGTCTTATTCTAGATGATCACTTGTGCTGCTCAATCACTAATGCTTTGAAATGACTCATGTTTAAATTAATCGGAGTGAGAAAATCAATTGATGTCCTTCTCAAATGGGGGCTTACCAACTTCCCATTTTGCATCTCATATGCTCACATCTCTTTCATCATCCTCATCATTTCGTCGCTCGATGAATTTGCATAAATCTTTTCCCCAATTAAGCTTAAGCAAGCAATGAAGACTTAATCTCGTTTAGACCATCCGGTATGGACTGCGGCTGAAACCTTTCACCCATAGGGAAACCATTACCTCACCCTCACTAAACAATACCCTTTCATTTCAAGATCGGCGTGTTTTGAAACCCCGTTTAGCCATCATCTTTGCTCCGTCTTGAGAGAAGTCCAAGCGATCCCAAGAAGTTAGCTCGAGTCGGCGATGCGTGAAATATTCAAGCCATGAAGGAAGGACAAAAATAATCCTCAACTTCTCCGGAGGCCTTTCAAGTTATCAAAAGAAGGATTTCAAATCCTCACAATTCAGCAAGAATCCTCAACGTCTCAGGAGGCGTTTTCAAGAAAAAAAGAGAAAGACAAAAGTTCAAAAAAAGAAAGAAATAGAAAAGTTCAAACAAGAACTTAAAAAAAAAAAAAGAACTGTCGATCCTCACAATTCAACAAAAGTTCCCGACTTCTCAAGAAGCTCTCCAATGATATAAAAAAAAAAAAACGAGCCTGAATTCTCGCAAGTTCGCAAAAAGTTCTCGATAGCTTGGACTTCCTCTCACCATTACCTTAAATCAAACCTAAGCCATCCTCTCGCTTTTAGAGGATATTCCCATTGCCATTATCCTCGCCTTTGGCCAAAGTCAAAATCTGACCTCTCATTCTTAGAGGCAATCAATCTTTCCCGCCGTAGATTTCCCAAACACATCCCTAAAAGCCAACCTCTTATCTTTAGAGGTTCAGTCAGCAAAAGGCCCAGCCGACCTCTCATCTTAAGAGGTCACAACTTTCCAAATCACCCGATGGCCGATCGAAGCCCGGAAACCCAGCTACAGTCCTTACCGGATAGTAATTTCATTCCAGTATCTTCAGGAGCTAAATCAAATTAATGCTTCATTGCTTGCTTAAATTGGATCCAAATCCATCTCGGCTCAAATGATCAAAGATTGTGCAAATTCAAGTCTGATTCATTCGACATTTCATGTGAGCATATTTCATTTCTCATCCACAAACACTTGCCGTGGATGCCCCACTGGGGCTTCGCATCCGTGTCTTTCATGGACACTCTAAGGGGATATGTTATTCGAATCTCCAATCCTCAAATTCCCAAAAGAACCTCAAAGTCTTGAATTTTCACACTCATTCTCTCTTCATTCGGGATAAGCCCGAACTACGGCGACCTGAGCTCTTCATAATGGAGGGAACGTAGGCAACCAGAAATGGTCCGGTCGAAATCACAAACAAATCTTAAAAAAAAAAAAATCCGGTCTTATCAAGGATCGTCCCTATACACTTTCCGTTCTTCCAAGCTTGATTCTCGATATCAGCTGATTTTCTCCTCGTGATTAATCAAAATATTTGTTCATATCAGATTTAGGAGTTGAATAACCCGAACATTAACAAAGGGTTTTAAGCAGCCTTGTGATCATCATGAATAAAACAAGTTTTCAAGTGTCTCGACAAGTCTTCTCTCTCTCCATCATAGGGAAATAGAGCCAAACCTTTGTCTTTACGTCGGCGGGGGCTTCCATACACTTTTCCACACCTTGTGATGCTTATACTCTCTCAAAAGAGTCAAACATAAAGCGAGTGTGTATACACAAAATCGGGATTCATTCCCACTTTTCGAAAGATGTGCCCCTGCACGTAAACGTTTCTGAGTCGTGTCCAGTGACTGGTTGACTAAGATTTGAAAAGATGGGTGCCTCCTCGACCACATACTTTGTACGCAATAAGACCGCTACGAATTTCTTCACGGTTTGGGGCTTGCTAAGCGGTTCTCCCAGGTTCTCCTGTATCAGCTCTTCAAGCTGGGGCTTCTAGTCATCTTTGGGTACACATTGGGTTCTTCACTACGAGATAGATTCGCCAAGTCACCTCTTCAAAATCTGGACTTTGCCTACTCAGGATCCGGGGGCTTTGTCAAGCTGGTCTTTTGGACCCGAATTTTATCAAGTCGCAAGAAAGAATTTCAGCTTCAGAACTTGGTACATAGCAGCTTCCCGTAGTATCGGAATTTGAGATCTGGGTTTCTCCCGGCATTAGCAATTTCATCAAATCATTCCCCGAACAAGATTTCGGCCAAAGTCACAGCTCACCCAAATGAAAGAAGCTTCACTCATATCGACGTGCCCTAGGGCCTGTCAGCATCAGCTCCAAATGACCAAGAATGAGAGGGAAAATTTCAACCAAGACCCGGGATCCGAATCCAATCTCATCAAAATTGAGGTCCATGTGATATTGCTAACAAAACCTCATCAACAACCGCTGTTTAAACCGCGATCGAGGGCTTTCACCCCCCCACTTGCTCAAAATCTGTTCCAAACAGTCTCCAGACACATACATCCCCTCTCATCACCATGCATCCCCACAAAAATCTCCCCAGGGCTCATGTAGCATGCACAAAACTTGAATCAATAGGAAAAATCCTAAGTGATTGAAGATCATAAATCATAATTTCCCTGCCAAAAGCTTAGGCTAGGTGCATCTTCGAAAGCAAGTAAATGCATCATCTCGCGAACATACGCAGTGATACTCTCACAATCATTTTTGGTTCTATGCATGCATCTGTCATCATGAATGTCATATATGCATCTTCCTCTCTACTAACCAATGCAGGAATTCAAACGCGAAAGACCATCTTCCTTCACCATTGAGACTTTACCCTCAACAAGGGAGATATTTACCAAAGCTCAAAATCAATGGTTTCAACAAAATTGCAAGAAATCAAATCCCCCTTTTCGGCAAGAGATGATTCCGGGCAAAACATGTGCAGACCACCTCCAGTGTCTACAAATTGGTCAGGGACGCCAAGTTCTCAAATACAATTCGGTCAGAGACGCCAAGTTCTCAAAATGCAAATCGGTCAGAGATGCCAAGTTCTCAAAATGCAAATCGGTCAGAGATGCCAAGTTCTCAAATGCAATTCGGTCAGAGACACCAAGTTCTCAAATACAATTCGGTCAGAGACGCCAAGTTCTCAGAATGCATATCGGTCAGAGACGCCAAGTTCTCAAATGCAATTTGGTCAGAGACACCAAGTTCTCAAATACAATTCGGTCAGGGACGCCAAGTTCTCAAAATACGAATCGGTCAGGGACGCCAAGATCTCAAATGAAAATCAGTCAGAGACACCAAGTTCTCAAAAGCAAGAAGTCCCAATGTGAAGACAAGCTCAACAACTTCTACAAGGTTGACGATCACCAGCAAGATGCAGACTCAACCAAACTCCCCCTTCAGTCAAAATGCCTCCAAAGACGGCAAATCGTCGGCGAAACCGCAACCCAACAACTCTTCATCAACATCGGTAGTAGCCTCGGTCCTTGGCGGCTACGGGTAAGCACGGCACGGAGTATGAAAGCATATCTTAGTCAACTACTTTTCTAAAAGAACATTATCATCAAATCTTAGGGTGACTCCCCAAAAATAGTCAAGTCTTAGGGCGACTTCCCAAAAATAGTCAAATCTTAGGGCGACTTCCCAAAAAAAGTCAAACCTCGAGTGACTCCCAAATACCGTCAAACCATCAAAGACCATCCCCAGCAGTTTTCGAACTACGATTGGCTTGATTCCTCTTAAGGATACGTAGGTAGCCTACCATAGGTCCAGCCGCTTGACCAATACGGTCACCCTTTTCCCCGATAGTTCTCGTAAGCCCGAATCTTCCCCAGCGAGAACACCTTCAAATAGTCTCCCTCAGGCACTAAACCTTGACTTAGGATCATACTCCTGAACTAGGTCCCCATTTAGGTTCATACTCCTGAACTAAACCTTGACTTAGAATCATACTCCTGAACTAGGTCCCCATTTAGGTTCATACTCCTGAACTAAACCTTGACTTAGAATCATACTCCTGAACTAGGTCCCCATTTAGGTTCATACTCCTGAACCAAACCTTCACTTAGAATCATACTCCTGAACTAGGTCCCCATTTAGGTTCATACTCCTGAACTAAACTCCAACTTAGGCTAACAAAATCCCCAACAAAGTTAACGGAATCCCGCTTCTTTTCCCATTATCCTCGGCAGCAAAAGTAAGACCAATCCCTTCAAATCAAGGTTCGAGGCACCTAAAACGCCATCATCAAGGTTCGAGGCACCTAAAATGCTTCAATTTCAACACACAACACGAGGAAAGCGACAAATCGTAATCATCCCCTAATTCGACAAACCGAAATTATTACCCGGGCGACTTCCCAAAAATAGTCAAACCATAGGGCGACTTCCCAAAAATAGTCAGATCATAGGGTGACTTCCCAAAAATAGTCAGATCTTAGGGAGACTTCCCCAAAACAGTCAAAACCTTAGGGTGACTTCCCAAAAACAGTCAGATCATGGGGTGACTTCCCAAAAATAGTCAGATCTCAGGGCGACTTCCCAAAAATAGTCAGATCATAGGGTGACTTCCCAAAAATAGTCAGATCTTAGGGTGACTTCCCAAAAATAGTCAGACCATAGGGTGACTTCCCAAAAATAGTCAAACCATAGGGTGACTTCCCAAAAATAGTCAGATCTTAAAGCAACTTCCCAAAAATAGTCAGATCATAGGGCGACTTCCCAAAAATAGTCAGGTCTTAGGGCGACTTCCCAAAAATAGTCAAATCTTAGGTTGACACCCTAAAACAGTCACTCTAGTGTCAAAGACCCGAAATACGACTGGCTTGATTTCTCTTAAGGATACGTAGGTAGCCTATCATTTGGTTCAGCCATCAGACCGAAAATGGTCATTCCTATCCCCAGCAGAGCGGATAGCCCTCCGACCAAAATGGTCATCTCTTATCTCCAGCAGAGTTTCTCTCCAGCAACCAACTGCAGAACTCGCTCATCAGGTTCGAGGCACCTAAAACGCCATCATCTCCAGGGTCAAAGACCCGAACTACGACCGGCTTGATTCCCATTCGGGATACGTAGGTAGCCTATCGCTAGGTTCAGCCACTCGATCACTCGATCATCCTGTCAAATACGGAGCCTTACTCTTATCGACGACCCCGCTTCCTTCGAAAGCGCCGTCGCCGAGGGGCTACTGTAAGTGCTCCAATTTGAGTTTGTTAGTATTTTCGTTAGAAAATTAACGAAAGTTTTAACATTCCTAACATTTCCTAACATCCCTAACCTTTCTAACAAAGCAAGGGTAAAGTGGGCATTGCCATTTAAAGTTAAACCAAGAAAAGAATCTCAAAAAGCAAAAGAAATTGGAAAAATCCGAATTAGGCAAGTTGAAAAACAAACTGCTGGAATTTTCTGAAAATATTCCTCCTGTCCAAAAGCCAGCACTGTAGCAGATGAACAGTGCACGCTACCTACCTTATCCGCGTGGATCTGTTTGCTATTTCCAGGGGCCTATAAATTGAACCCTCCTCTCTCAGTTTACACAAGACATTTTACACACAGAAGCTGCATTTTGGCGAAAAATAGAGAGAAAACAGTGGGAATCCTTAGATTGCCACCATTTTCTCTTGAACCTTTCCCAATTTCACTTCAACCATTCTCATATCACTCTTAAACACACCAAGCTCAAGCTTAAAACACTACTCAAGAGGAAGATTAGGGAGAAAACATAGAGGACTTAAGTGTTATCTACTTGTTTTCTCTTTGATCAACTCTATCATCAAACCCTAAACACATTCAAGCCTTGAATCCACCCAAACACAACTCCAAAACACCAAATCTTGATACTCCTCAAGTCAAACACCAAATCTTGATACTCCTCAAGTCATATTCCAAGCCTAGGAAGATAGGGTGTCACCATTGGTAAAGCCCTCCTTCTCTAAACCCTAAAATTCCCTTTTAACCTCTTGTTCATCTTGTTCTTCTTATTTTGATTTGCTTTATGTCTAATTTAACTTAAGTCTTGACCTAAGATGGTCATCTTGAAGTTCATCTTCATGAATGACCATCTCAAATGGTCCAAATTTTAAATCTCTAGTTGATTTGTCTCTTTAATTTCATCTCTACAAAATATCCCCTTTCCCTTTGCAAAGGACATGTTTAAACCCCATAAAATTCCCCAAGGATGACTTGAATATGATAACCACTTAACACAAAGTAGTGGAATCAAGTCTAGGGATGAAAATGGGGTGAACATAGATGCAAATCCCCCAAAAATCACATTTTCCCTCAAGAACATCTTGCTGTCCAGTAGCATTGTTCTGAGACCTCAGTCCATTTTCCTGTTTTTTGGACATACAGAAACTTGGAATTTGGTGTTGACTACAAAATACTTTTTGTAGACAACATCCAGATATTTCCATACATATTTTTACTTTATTTTTTACATGAGTAAAACTCCCTTTTTCAAATTTTCTTTTAGAGGCTAGTTCATCAGTTTTTGGAAATCCAGATTTCATATCTGAGATTTCCAGAAGGTTTTGACCCCTCAAATCTTCTCCAAAATGGAAAATTCTTTCGTAGAAACCCTATTTAAGGTGTTTTAAGAAACTTTAATTCCCGGACCTTTCCCAGATTCTGGAGATTTCAAGCCTTAAAGTCCATTTCAAAGTCAAGGGTCAACTGCCTTTTTCATTCTGGCAGAAATGGTTTTCAACTTCCAAAAATCTTTTGAGTTCCAAATCTCAACCCAAAAATCATCCAAAAAATCATGGGATCAGTTTAAAGCCTTAAAAAGAGTTCCCAATTTTTACTTTCCTCAGTTTCAACTTATTTTGGCCAAAACACACACACACACACACACACAACAAAGGATTTTGAATGTTTGGAAGACTCGTTTTTTACGAGGCATTCCAGGTGCACACTAACGTCCTTCCCGGCGTGTAACGTGACCTCCGAACCCAAATCTCTAATCTCGGGCATTTTTCAAAGTTTTGGCCCTCAAAACAAAAATGGCGTGGCGACTCCGTTTGATTTCAAAAAAATCGGGTACATCACACCTTCCCCCTTTGCATGAAATAGGCATCACTTGCCATTAAAAATATAATATTTGAATAAAAAAGGTGCATCCTTTGCACCTAAAACCCCCTTTTTACAATAAAAATATCATCTTTATGCATCCTTTGCTCATAAAAATGCAATCTTTACATCCAAAATGCATCATTTGCATATAAAAATCATGTCTTTATAAAAAAGGTGTATCCTTTACACCTAAAATCCATTTTCATGCATCCTTTGCATTAAAAATCATCTCTTTACATGAACTTAGCATCCTTTGCTTTTCAAAAATGAAATCTTTGTGCATCCTTTGCATATTAAACCCTATTTTCCTCATAAAAATGCATCCTTTGCATAAAGATCATTTCTTTACATCAAAATGCATCCTTTGCAAATCAAATGCATCCTTTGCAACCCAAAAATGTCATCTTTTTACTAAAAATGTCATTTTTACATGCATTCCCCCATGTCCCCATTAGCAACCTTGGAACGGACCGGTGTAAAGATCCTATCTTTACATCGTTTCTTCCATTAAAGGTTCCATAATCTCTTTAGAAAGGGACAACCTTGAACCCTATATCTCCGATTATCACTTAAGACGAGCATGAAGCATTCATATAAGCTTGATCGTCTTAAGGTGTAGGATTGATGGGCTAAGGACATTCCTTCCTAAAGAACCTCATTTTTGGGCTATAAAAGAGAGTCCTTCTCTCGATCACGCAAGTCCCGAGGTCAAAATGCGATGATCACAAGTCCAAGATGAGGACGGGATCAAAATCCCGAACACATAAAATCCAAGAAATCCCGAGCGACAACCAATAAATGGTTTGTACGTCGGGAAGACAACTTAGGACATTCCCTCCCCTTTTATTCAAACACATGCACACAAGAAAGCACGCAAGCAAGCAAGATAAACGGAATCTAGGGAGACTTGCTACGGCAAGGCACCTTGGGTGAACGACGATCCGTTCTTCCCAAGGGGTAACTTAACCTCCGAACCCATAAATCCTTTTTTTCAAAGTTTTGAGGAAATCAAAATGGCGTGGCGACTCTGTTTTTCAAATTAAACCGGATGTCTTCAAACTCGCGTGAATCCAAACAAAATTTGGGCACACATTCACAAGTGGGTAGAAGAGAAGCCCCGGATTTCTGTTATGAAGTAAACTTGGGACCCGAGCCTGTCAAGGAACCCTGGTACAGTCAGATTTACCAGTTCCTCAAAGATGGAGAGTCAACTTTCAGAGACGAAGAAGGTAGACCAAAAGAAGGCATTAAAGCCAAGAGCTTGCAAGCCCTGAAAAGGTTGGCCTCCCATTATGTCATTCTAGGGGGCGACCTGTATAAGAAACGGTACCAGGGACCACTCCTCCTGTGTGTCAGCCAAGAAAGGGCCAGAGAGTTGATGACCGAAGTCCACAATGGTCCCTGCAGTCCTTATATGAATGTAGAGCATTGATGCAAGTGATCCTCAGAATGGGTTACTACTGGATCTCTATGGAAACAGACTGTGTCCAGCATGTCCGACAGTGCGACAAATGCCAACGGTTTGCCAACCTCAACCATCTCCCGCCTCATGACCTGTACTGCATGACAACTCCTTGGCCGTTTGCAACTTGGGGTATTGACGTGATAGGGAAGATAGCCCCGGCGGGAAGCAATGGACATGAATTCATGTTAGTGGCAGTCGACTACTTCACCAAGTGGGTAGAGGCCAAGTCCTACAAGGTCCTCACTTCCAGAAAAGTGGCCCAATTCATCAAAGAAAACGTTATGTGCAGATATGGGGTGCCCAATGAGGTCATTTCAGATAACGGGTCACACTTTGAAGGGGACTGCGATAGATTGCTGTCAGAATTCAGAATCACTCGCCACAAGTCGTCCCCATACAGACCTCAGACTAACAGAGCCGTGGAAGCTGCCAATAAGACGCTCGAGCGGATCATCCGAAAAATGGCCACCCGTGGTCGTGACTGGCCTGAGAAGCTACACCTGGCACTTTGGGGCTACAGAACGTCTGTCAGAACAGCTACGGAAGAAACTCCCTTTGCCCTAACCTACGGGATGGAAGCAGTGTTGCACGTGGAGTTGGAAATCCCGTCATTAAGGGTCCTCCTGGAAAACAGTGTCAACGAAGTAGAGTGGCTACGCAGCCGGCACGATGAATTAGCCCTGCTTGATGAAAGAAGGCTAAAAGCCATGGAGCACACCCGAGCCTACCAAAGGCGAATGGCCAGGGCATTCGACAAGAAAGTCAAGACTAGGGACATCAAAGAGGGTGACTTAGTACTGAAAGTGAAGCCCCCTACCAGAGACAACCCCCTGGGAAAGTTGTAACCCGTTTGGATCGGCCCGTATGTGGTGCAGAAGATACTATCGGGAGGAGCAATGAAGCTTGCAGACCTGGACGGCAATCCTTTTGTCCACCCAGTCAACGGCGATAAGCTCCGCAGGTATTATGTCTAAAAGAAAAAAAAAATAACATAAAAAAAAAGAAAAATTTTCCGTGCAAAAAGAGTAATACCCAGCTAGGCTGAAAAACCCAAAAAGGGCGGTCTAGGCAAAAAACAGAGTTACACATTAAAAAATAAATAAATAAAATAAAAAATCTTAGTGCAAAAAGAGTAATGCCCAGCTAGGCTGAAAATCCAAAAAGGGCGGTCTGGGCAAAAAACAGGGTTGCACATAAAAAAAAAAAGAAAAGAAAAAAAAAAGACCAAAAGAACAAAAATCCCGATAGTTCACCAGAATGAACTACGAAGACCTGAGCCCCTTAGTCTTTCTTGTAAAAGGGGAACGTAGGCAGCCAGCAATGGTTCGGTCTAAACAATAAATAAGACAATAAAGTTTCCATGAAATATGTGTCTTATAAATTCTAAGTTAATATCTCTTGTTCATTACAAGTTAAAAACTTCTTGATGAGTTCAAGTACGGTCTACTCTTGACTCTGCTAACCTGCTACAAAGATCTAAAATATAATAAAATGCCTAATAAACTATTGTGTTTGCAAATGGCAATAAGGGAATCCTAAGAAAAGACCTATCAGTTGTCATTCACTTAGCCTTCTTTGGTCTTCTTCCCTTTACCTCGACCTCGTCGAGTGTTCTTCCTCTTCTTCTCAATGATGTCGGTCGCCCTCATCCCAATCTCAGGTATCCTCACTGGAGCCTCCATCAAACCTATGTCAATAAGTGCCCTCTCAATCCGGGCACGAGTCCGCACTTCCTCTCTCTGAGCCTCAGTCAAGGGAGCGACTTCAGAAAGCCTCTCGTATCGAGCATCCATGTCTCTGATAAGGTCACCCGACTGGTTGTGGCGACTCGCCTTAGCTTTAGTCTCCCTCAAAATTCTGCCCGAGTCACAGTCAGCCCCCAATAAATCCTGACGTCTCTCTCCCAATATGACCTGAGTTGCTCCTATCTCCCTCTCGTACCAGTCCAAGTAGGCTGTGGTCAAGATAGTACTCTTCCTGCTTTTGAGAATGGCCATGGGTGGGAAAGCAGTATATGTCCAAGCCCTCGAGAAGAATGAGAAGCTGGCTGGATCCCTCATGCCTAAAGACACCACCTCCATGGTACGGATGTCCTCCCAATCACCCAACGGCTCCTGTAAGGCCCCGGACTGCCTGGATACCAAGCAGGGTATGTAGAAGGATGACCAAGAAAGCCCTGGAACCCTCACCACATAGGACTCCTTAAATGTCCTCCGGGTCTGCAGCCTCCAATGAGGTACCCACCAATGAATATCTGAAGTGAATAACCTAGCCATCATCAGCTCCCAGTCACCCTGGTCCTGCTGCCTAGGTGCACCCCTCTGGGAAATCACCCAAGGGCACTGAGTAGGCGAAGCCCCTGGCAAAGCCCCAAGCCTCTCCTGCAGCATCAAAGTCAATACAGCCGGGCTCCCAGACCTCATGAAATGGTCTCCCCTAGCCATCCTATCAATACCATGCAGGGTCTCACCCAAAACCAATGGGACAATGTCTTTCCCAGCCCTGCAATCCCTGACCATGTCCAAGAGGCCACCATGACAAATCCCCACAGACTCGGCTGTGAACAAAGACGAGAACACACAGAGGATAAAGGCATCCATAACCACAGTGGTCGTCGCCGTATCCGGAAACCCAAACCTGCTTGGGATATCAGAAAGGTCAATCCGATCAGGGGCTACCATCATCCCCTCAGCCTCTCCCAGAGAGATTTGCAGAAAAGATGCCAACTTTACTGCTACCGGCACGTCTTCAATAAGAGGAATCAATATGGCCTCAATTTCTGGACCCCCAATCAATACTCGGAAGTCTTCATAAGTTGGGACGAGCTCGTTGTAAGAAAAGCAGTAAACATGTCTCCGGACGTCCCAAAACCTCGCCGCGGCCCTCAAAAGGTCCCAATCGGGCGGGAGATCCTTCAAATGCCATAAAGACTTGATCTTGAAGGTGGTATCAAACAGCCTCTTGTTGGATTGAAAGTTATGCCTCATCCAAGATTGAAGATCGGACAGAAAACGGTCTCTTTTCCCCTTTTGCAATCTGACGGGTTTCTCCATTGCAAACGATCAAAGTTGATGTCTTTTGGTCAGAAATATACTCTGGGATCAGTTGGAACAAGTCTAGGATGAAAATGAAATGAAAAGGCCAAGTCTTGGTTTTATTCTGAAAAAAACCAGTTCAGACAGAACTTCCAGCCGCACGGCTTCATTTTCCCCAAGTCCAGGCCGAACGACCTCATTTGCCATCTGCAGAAAAAAATCTGCAGCAATCAAATTTGCTGCCCAAGTAGAGTTCTCACCTCACTTTCTCAACAAAACCTGTACAAAAACATATCCAAACACCAACCATGCAGTTATATGTCATCATAAATCATTTTGGCCCAGTTTCAGCCCCGTTTTCAAGCAAAAAACTGTCTCGAGGCTCAAGTAATATGCAAATTCATAAAGCATAAATTAGAAAAGCAAATAAAAGAGTAATACATTGTTTTCGCTCCATCGGCGCCCAAATAAAGCGAAAAACAAATAAAATGTGCAAAAAAAAGGTGTTCATTGTTTGTTTCCTTCCTCCTAGATCAATTCTAAGAAATCCTAAGCCTCCGACTCCTCGTCGCTGCTTATCTCATAGAAGCTAGGATCCCTCATCAAGTCCTCAGTGTCACTCACATCAGAAAGGTTCACATTCACGTGCTCGTACTCTGCCAGCTGCTCCAGGATGCTGGTGTTGGGTCCCTGTCCCCGAGGCATGGCGCTAGAAGAATACTCTGATGCTGATGAGGTGGATGCAGTGCTCCCAACGTGCCTTCTTTTACGCACGGGCTCCTGCACATTAGCCCCAGCCCTGGAAGCAGAAGCCAACTTTCTCAGAAGGGAACGGCACACATCCTTCCAGCCCCTGTTCTGCCGCACCAATCCATCATATGAGCGAGCAGGAACCTGAGAGAAAAGAGAAGAAAACTCAGAAAATCTCAGGAAAATCTCAGAATTGCGGAAAGCAAATAAATCCACAAAAGGGGAAGAGACCCTAAAGGTACTTACAGTGCTGCCAAGCGGCAGAGTATACCGGGGCTCCCTCGTGTCAGGAACGGGAATCATGAACTTCCTCGGTACCCCGTTGACCACATAGGAAAGATGAGCAGGAGGCATCGGCGGGTCAGTAGGCTCAGCTTCCCCGTATCCCTGAGTGACGGCCAACTTCACTAGCTTCTGTGGCATCCTCAACTGCTACTCCACGAAGGTGGCATACGGGGTAGCCAAGTCAAAATATTCCACGACCGCCACGTCAGCCTGGTACCTAGCAATATCATCCTCTGACCGGTCCCTAGGCTGCAACATTCGTGCTGGAGGATCATGAGGAGTAATGGCGTCCAAGGGAGGGACAAGGCCATGCTGCCTAGAAAAATGGTCCCCCAAATAAATGACATCACATGTCAAGCCCGTAAGCCACCTCCTCTGCCTATTTGCCTCCACGGCATCCCCTAGCAGAACCTCTGGGTACCTCCCCCAAGGGTAGAAGTCAACTCCATCATGTTCTTCCCTGTTGATGATCGGTCTCACCATCTTGTAGTCAAAAGTGATCCGGGTCTTCCCGGTAAACTTGTCTCTAGCATCTCCCCTCCAACGAATCATGGCCGGGAAGATCTTCGGATCACTCTGCTGGTTCCACGGAAAGAACCCAATCACCTCACAAAACCAGACCTGCATGTTTAGAACAAAAGGGTCATTTTATCTCATAAATTCTCAAGACAAAAAGTAAAAGAGAGAAAAGAAAGTGAGACTACCTCAAGAGCAAAGGAAAAGCAATCCATAGAGCCAGCCTTGTTCCGGCTGTACATATCCAAGGAGAAGTAAAGCTCCGCCAATCCGGCCTCACCCCACGAGACCGCCCCAATCTCATCAAGATTCTCCAAAGAATCAAGTAAGCAAACCATAGTCAGTGTCCCAGAGTTGGCAAAGATGGTGACTGACAGCATCAACCACAAGAAAGCTCTCGCGAGCTGGTGGGCAGTCACCTCATTGGCAGCAAACCTCTGCATGCACTCCTGGACCGCCACCTCCACATTCCTCATCTCCATCCCGAGCCCCTTAGGACGGAGGTCAAACCCAACCAGAGCCCTGAACTCCTCTGCCGTGATGTGGTCCCTCCAAGTCACAGGCCTCCCAGTGAACTGCAGGCCAGTGATAGCACTGAAGTCGGCAGGCGTCACCGTAATCTCCCCCCAGCTAAGGTGAAATTTGTGGGTGGTGTCCCACCAGAACTCTGAGAGGGCCTGAACTAGCCCCTTACTCTTGGAGGTCACGTGGATACCTCTGCTAATGGCATCAATGAACAAATCAAGGCCAGTAGCCATCCCAAGCTGCTTGGGGTTCACCCCATCTTTCTCAAAATTGGGCATCCTTTCCCATAGCTTCACAGCAACCTCAGAAGGTCCCCTCGACTTATTCTCCTGTAGGAAAACACAACAAAAATGTGTCAGTTCTTCATCTCATTTCAAAAGCATGCATATATTCAAAAGTGCACATATTTTACAAGAAAAGCATTCATAAGAGATTTCTAGCATCCTTTGCCTAGAAAACGTGTCTTTCATCATTTGAAACACGTCATGTCGAGCGCATTGCTCCCCTAAATACAAAAATTCCAATTTTCAACATTCTTTGCACATAAGCATTAATTCTTTCGAAATGGCATGCATGAATCCTTTTCATCGTCCAAAATCCTGTTTTCTCATTCATGATCAAGAATTGACCTAGTTCTAGCACATGCAAGGACTCCGTCACATTTTAGACATTATTTTTCTTACTTTATTTTCGAAAAAAAAAATGGGTCATTCTCATTATTTTTCAAATAAATCACACATGCATATTCATTTGTGTCCTTAACCTCATAGGTTAATCATCAAAATTCCGAAATCATCAACAAAAATCCTAGGAAAATTCGAAAAATTCCTAAAAATCGGGTCAAGCCCTAAGTCAATCAAAATTCAATCAAAATTGATGAAATCAAGCAAATCAAGAATGCTTACCCTAACTGATTGAGGTTTCGTTGATTTGTGTTCTCCCCTACGGGGATAAAGCTCCGATGGAGGCGTGTTGAAGTCGTACTTCCTCTCCGTGCGAATGAGCTCCCTCCTCCTCCTTCTAGCGGCTTCGGATATGTTCCTTCGTGCTTGCCTAGGCATTGGGTTCCCTTTCGGATCCATCTTAAGCCAAGAAAGTAAGAGAATTGAAGAAATTCAAATTTTTCTCTCTCTCCTCTCTTCTTCTTCCTTGGCAGAAACAAGCAAAATAATGTTGTTTGCCCGTTTAAATCCAGTTATAAATAATCTGGTGAAATTAAACTTCTAGCCGAACGGCTTCTTTTGCCCTCGTCTCATGCCGGGCGGCCTCTTTTGCTCTGAGCAGAAATTACATCTTTGCCCCTGGACTTTCCACTTAGGAATATAACTCCCGTTATTTCTTAACCAGAATAACGTTGTTTTCCCAAAAGATATCCGTTATCTCCAAGAAAATAGACTTTCCTCCCGAGTCGCCTCCGTTACTTCCGTTATAACGGAATAACGCTAGGTGACAACCTCCGAATTGTCAAAACCCAAAACTTTAGCTACCTCTATCTCACAGATAGTGAAGTACGCTCAAGTTCTCCAAACTTAAGCTACCTCTATCTCACAGATTGAGAAGTACGCTCAAGTTCTTCGAACTTTAGCTACCTCTATCTCACAGATTGAGAAGTACGCTCAAGTTCTCCAAACTTTAGCTACATCTATCTCACAGATGGTGAAGTACGCTCAAGTTCTCCAAACTTTAGCTACCTCTATCTCACATATTGAGAAGTACGCTCAAGTTCTTCAAACTTTAGCTACCTCCATCTCACAGATGGTGAAGTACGCTCAAGTTCTCCAAACTTTAGCTACCTCTATCTCCTCGATAGTGACGTAAGCTTTAGTCAATCAGGTGACAACCTCCATTAATTGTCAGTCAGGTGACAACCTCCATTAATTGTCAATCAGGTGACTCCTCCATTAATTGTCAAAATCTCAAGGATCCTAGACATCGTTCCTAACTATCTAGTGAGACTTAAACTACGACCAAGGCTTGATTCCTCCGGGATACGTAGGTAGACTTTCATAAAGGTCCAGCCATCTGACCACATTGGTCACCCCTTTCCTTCATCACTCCTCAGTGGTGAGGTAGCCTTTCATAAAGGTCCAGCCATCAGACCGCAACGGTCACCCTATCCCTTCATCATTTCTCAGTAGTGAAGTAGTCCCTCATAGAGGTCTAAATATCTGACCACATCGGTCACTTCCTTCATCTAGCATATCCCGAGTAGGATCAGTCACTTGACCTCCTAGGTCACTTTCCCTTCTATTCCTCCAGCAAGAGACCAATTTCTCTTCGCCACTCCCCAGTGGATCTTTTTCTGAACTACGGCCTTGCTTGATTCCTCCGGGATACGTAGGTAGCCTACCTTAGGTTTATCCAATTCGTCACATACGATACCCCTTTCCCCAACGGATCTTTTCCAAACTACGATCTGGCTTGATTCCTCCGGGATACGTAGGTAGCCTTCCAAAGGTTCAGCCACTCGACCACCTTGGTCACCCAATCCGTCTCGGCATTCGCCAGATCGGATCCTTTTCTATCAACAACCCTACTTGCCCTGCAAGTAATGTTGTCGAGGGGCTTCTGTAAGTACCCAAATCTGGCTCATGCCTTCCAGTAAAGTTTCCCGACAATTCCCCGGACTTTCCTAAAGTTCAGGGGCAATTCGGGAACTTTTCCAAACCTTTTGAGGGGCGAAGGACTTGCTAGAAATTAAAATTCCATGTAGTCCTTCGTTGGAAAAGCCCTTCTAGAAGGCCACCTTGTATGGTTCTAGAAAAGGCTGAGTCATCTCAGGATAAGACCGCACAGCCTCATTAGATCTGGGGTTACAACCGCACGGCTTCATTAGCCATTCCCAGACTGCCTATAAATAGAGACCTCCTCTATTCATTTTAGGGGGGGGGTTTAGTAGTGTTACTCTGCCAAAATACCACCACGAAATTCCAGAGAGCTGAGAGTGTCAAAAACCACCTCCCTCCTCTTCAAAACCTTCCAAAGTTGGTCCTTCCCTAGGCAAACTTCAAGTAAAAAGAGGGACACCACCATTGGTAACCTCTCCTCCCCTTTATCTTGCATTATACTTGTATTTATGTGATATATTGCTCCTTGCTTTACATATTGCTATATACTTGCTTGGTACTTGGTATATTGTCATCAAAGATCCTATCTTTAGGCATATAAATCATATCCCCCTTTTGCATCTAAAGTAGCATCCTTTGCACTTAAAATGCCATTTTTACATATAAAGTTGCATTCTTTGCATTAAAAAAGGTTATCTTTGCATCAAAGTAGCATCCTTTGCACTTAAAATGCCATTTTTATACATAAAGTTGCATCCTTTGCATTAAAATGTCATCTTTGCATTAAAGTAGCATCCTTTGCACATAAAAATGCCATCTTTTTCATAAAAATGTCATCTTTAGCTTAAACATGCATCTCCCATGTCCCTCATGGTTGGATCTCTCTCCTAGGATTGCCTAGTGACCTTCTTAAGGCACAAAAAGGCATAGGATGAGTATAAAGATCCAATCTTTATACCCCTTCCCTAGTCCCCCTTGGTACTTAGAGCATCTCTTGGAACGAGATGGTGTAACGGTCCTATCTTTACATCATTTCTTCCACCTAAAGATGCCATAGACGGATTCTCCTTTAGAAAAGGATGAGCCCTAGCCACATATCTCCGATCATCACTTGAGACGAGCATAAATGTCCTGAAAGAGTCCAAGTCGTCTCAAGATGTAGGATTGATAGGCAAAGGTCATTCCTTTCTAAAGAGTCTCATCCTTGGACTATAAAAAACGGTGTCCCTATCTTGATCACATGCGACCCAAGGTCTCATCATGATGATCATAAGTCCAAGATGAGAATGGGACCAAAGTCCCTAATACATAAAATCCAAGGAATCCGGAGCGATAACCAACTCATGGTTTATACGTCCGGAAGACCACTTGGTACATTCCCTCCTTTTCAAAAACACACATCCCACACACAAAAGCACTAAGGCAAGTATGAAAAATGGATCTTGGAAGACTTGCTTCGACAAGGCTCTTTGGATGAATGACGATCCGTTCTTCCCAAAGGGTAACTTAACCTCCGGACCCAAATCCTTTTTTTCAAAGTTTTGAGAAAATCAAAATGGCGTGGTGTAGCGTTGTGAGAAAATTTCATCTTTTCATCTTTTTGAGTCGCCACCTATATTATTTGTTTGGAAACATAGGAAAACCATTTTGAAAGAGATTTGGGTTCGGGGCTTAGGTTATGAAATGGGTAGGTCAAGGAGCATCCATTTCACCCAATCCGGAGATCGGTCTTGCTAAAGAAAAGAGAGGTTTTCAATCTTTTTAATAAAATAATTAAAGAAGAACAAATAAACCCTAATCAATTCCTTGATTAGGAATGTCGGATTGTATGCTTCGAGATCGCCTTCATTGACTGAAGGGACTCTAGGCTAATCCTTTTGATGGGATTACACTACTCTAAAATCAATAGAGAGGTTGAGAAGAGAAACGAAAGTTTAAAGGATGATTACCTTTTGAGAAGAGATTTGGACAGAGTTTCGACTCAAGTTTAGAGTCGAACCTTGATTTGGACAGAGCTTTGCCTCGATCCTTGATTTGGATCTTGATGCGGACGGAGCTTCGCCTTGTTCCCTTGATTCGGGCTTCGATGTTTGTTAATCAACAAGGTTGATAAACAAACTTTAGGTGATTTTAGGGAGGTTTTGTGAGTGATTTGAAGGAATCTTTCGTGGAGAGAAACCAACAAATTGTGTGTGTTGTGTGAAATTGTCGACCTCTAAAACACTGGAAGTCATCCAGTATTTATAGGAGGTTGGAGAGGTGAAGGTGGAGAGGGAAATTACCCTAGGAAGGTTCCAGAACTCAGTTCTGATTGGATACCCGAATTGATAAGGTTTTATCCAAAAAGAGAGTTTGAAACGGAGAAGGAAGTGATTTACGCACATCTGTCGAGGGGATATCTCGCGCGAGATATGATATCTCGTGCGAGATAACTAGTCGATGACTATTTTGTCCTCTTCGGTTGTTCCGTTAGTCGAGTTAGGTCCAAAACTAACGAGGTTAGTTAGAAACTTAACGAAACATGGACGACGATATGCTTTCATCAAAACATAAAAGAGAGATGAAGAGTAGTGTAATCATGTAATTATGGGTTCAGAATGGGGTGTCTACAGAGCCCCTCGGCGACAGGTCTTATGAAAGAAGAAGTGTCGTCGATAGAAAAGACATCATTCTGAACACTGGGTTGGTCGTGCCGCACGGCTGCCTACGTATCTCTATCGGAGAATCAGACCAAAACGTAGTTCGACTCCAAAACACGAAAAGGTTGCTTTAGGTATTTTGAAAATCATTTTTTTTGAAAATCGAGGAGATTTTATTTTTGAAAAGGCAAATCCATACTGAGGAATCAAATCATGACCCAATTCTGAATATACCTGTTTGTCTGAGGTGAGGTGACGATCTTGGCGATTCAAGATCGGGCTTTTGTTGAGGTGACGATCCTGGCGATTCAAGACCGAGCTTTTTGTTGAGTAGTACTCGACATACTACTTGTAGATGCTTGACACATCTTAGATGCTTGACACACCTAATTGGTGACGATCCTGGCGATTCAAGACCGAGCTTTTTGTTGGTGAGTACTTGACATACTACCTGTAGATGCTTGACACACCTACTTGGTGACGATCCTGGCGATTCAAGACCGGGCTTTTGTTGAGTAGTACTCGACATACTACTTGTAGATGCTTGACACACCTACTTGGTGACGATCCACCTGTTTGGGCGTTGAATCGGGCTTTTGTTAAGGTAAGTATTTGACATACTGACCCTAGATGCTTGACACATCTATTTGATGACGATCCACCTGTTTGGGCGTTGAATCGGGCTTTTGTTGAGTAGTACTCGACATACTACTTGTAGATGCTTGACACACCTACTTGGTGACGATCCACCTGTTTGGGCGTTGAATCGGGCTTTTGATAAGGTAAGTATTCGACATACTGACCCTAGATGCTTGACGCATCTTAGATGTTTGACACACCTAACTGTTGACGATCCACCTGTTTGGGCGTTGAATCGAGCTTTTGATAAGATAAGTATTCGACATACTGACCCTAGATGCTTGACGCATCTTAGATGTTTGACACACCTAACTGTTGACGATCCACCTGTTTGGGCGTTGAATCGGGCTTTTGTTGAGTAGTACTCGACATACTACTTGTAGATGCTTGACACACCTACTTGGTGACGATCCACCTGTTTGGGCGTTGAATCGGGCTTTTTGTTGGAATATGCTTGACGCATGGCACTTGACGTGATGGATGCTTGACGCGATGGTTGCTTGACGCGATGGTTGCTTGACGCGATGATTGCTTGACGCAATGGTTGCTTGACGCAATGGTTGCTTGACGCTATGGTTGCTTGACGCAATGGATGCTTGACGCTTTAAGAGATGCTCGACGCACTTAATTTGGATGCATTGGTAGATGGTAAGCGAAATTCAAACACTCAACATGTTTGATCTAATTCTTGAAAGTAGGCACTTGACGTGCCTTACGCATTTTAATTCCTGCAAGAGGGTTAGTGAAAGCATTTGCATAACAACACACATTCACTTAAGCATTTGTTTGTTCAAGATGATCAATGTGCACTCGACTCCAAGAATCAGCGGGGAGAATGAGTTTTGTTACGTGAGAATTGAAAATTGTTTGTGGTTTAGATTTTGGTCTAGGAGGCCAACTCGTGAGGTCCATCTAAAGATCGAATGAGACAGTCGTCTAATAGGATTCCGTTGAGATAACCCAAGTTCAACACTAAGGTTCAGGATACTTCAAGGATTTTTCGTTGTCGCAGGACTTTTTCATCGTCAAGCCCCTAAGTTTCTCGTGTGATGATCATTGACTGAACAAGGTTTAAACCACTCCAATGGTTTTTGCTATGTAGAACTGATGCTGTCTAACCTAAAGCACATATTTTCCAAGGCTTCTCTTGATATTAAGCCCCAAGACTTCTTGTATGTTGTAGATGACTTCGTGAACAGGCTTGTGAGACTGCGTGAATCGAAGAAGGATCCCCTCCTTTTTCCCTTTGATTTTTTTTTGTGACGCACCCTGGTTTTTGCCTAGACTGCCCTTTCGGGCTTTCAATCTAGCGGGCATCTCTTTTGCGTCTTTTGTTTTTGTGCTCTAACTTTTGCCTAGGCCGCTCTTTACGAGTTTTCAACCTAGCGAGCTACTTTTTTTTTTTTTTTTGAAAAGTATGTTTACTCGAAGAGGACTCAGTTGGAAGAATCTCATTAAGGAGAAAGATGAGATCTCAAGTTTAGTTGAGGAGAGACGGACTCTATTTTTTGGAAGATGATCCAAGCATTGACTCTTTTATGAGGGAGTGTATTCTCTAATGATGATAGTGAGAAGCGAAGAGGAAAGCCCCTAATGCAGATTTGATTACTCTTGAGAGTTTGAGTAGAGATTGACTGGGGGAGGAAAGGTTCGGAAGCCCCAGTTTTGATGCTTGGATTTCAAGAGTGTGTATGAGAATGGCTAAGAGGAAGCCCCTAGACTCAACAAAGAACGCTATATGGCTCAAAGGTCTAGAAAAGTTGTTCTAACTTTAATGGACCTTGTATCATCTAGAAATTTCTTAACGAATTTGAAAAGAAAGCCAATCATTAGTATGAATTAAGGCTAAACATTTCTCTTTATGGATTGATGTTGAAAGTCTTCTTCATTTGCGTTGCCATTCGGGCTTCATTGTAAGAGGATGTTGAGGGATCCTCTTTTCTTCATTGATATCACTTGACTCTTCTTCTTTGCGGGAGAGTCCTTCTTGCCTTTGTTGAAATCCCATCTTCGTTGTGGGGCGATGAAGGCTTGAGAGTTTTTCTTCTCTTTTTTTTTTTGATGCTCTATTTTTGCCTAGGACGATTTGAGGAGTTTCGACCTAGCGAGCTTTTTATTTTTGTACTCTCAAAGCCTTGAATTGAGTAGCCCCACTTTTCTTGGGATGAATGTTGATAGCAGCGCCTTTGGCTTCCTTCGTTTGTTGATCTTCGACTTTCAACATGAGTAATGTTTAGCCTTAAGCCTTCTAAGGATAGTTTTCATTTCGAACTTGTTTAGAAGTTTCTAATTTTCGTGATGATTTAAAGAATGAGGGTCCACTATTCAACATAGATCAAATGATATTCATAAAGAAAAACAACTCTTGGGAAAGTGTTTAGGATAAATAGATAACTTTTATTGATAAGGAAATTCGAAACAGACTCGATAGTTCACTTGACACAAACTAGAGAGGATAGAGATGGACTAGAATGACAGAACGACTCTTCGAGAACATACTAGGAAGTTTACCTAATCTATGTTTTTTTTTTTTTTAAAGGAAAAAAGGAGAGGACAATCGGAGCCCCAAGGTGGTGATGCTTCAGTTGATCTTGCCGGCTTCATACATGTCTTGGATGGCATCCCTCAAATTGTAGCAATTGTTGGTGTCATGACCACTAAACTGATGGTAATTGCAAAATTTGTCGTGGTCCCAATCTTCCCTCATTTTCTTAGGATGATAGTCTTTCATCGGCTTCAGTTTTCCTTGGCTTACTAGATCATCGAACATTTCCTTAAGAGTAGCCCCACCAAAATCATGATAGGTACGACCGGTGCTCCCCTTTGTTGGATGATTCTCCTTTTCTGAATTCTTTCTAAGAAGGATAAATTCATCAATTCTAAGGCCCGATTTATGGAGTTCGAGGAAACTAGGGAAGTAATTGCCGGCAAGCTTCTCTTGGTATTCTTCGCGGAGGCATTGAAGTAGGATATGAATTTGTTCGTCTAGGCTTGGCCTATCAACGATTTCAGTCAGTTTGATCCTCCATCTTTTGACGAAGTCTGCGAATGATTCATTTGAGAGTTGCTTGGTTTGCTCAAGGTTTCTCCTAGTAGTGCGGTAGGTAGTGTTGTCCTCAAATTGTTCTTGGAAGGCACGGCGGCGAGTGGCCAATCAAGCCTTGTGGAGAGTGGAAGAGTCATGTACCAATCTCTAGCGGCACTGGGTCGAGGGGTTTGAGGGAAGCATTGAACTAGCAAGTTGTCATCGACACCCATAGGTAGCATGGCCCAAGAGTAGGTTTCCAAATGAGCTTTAGGGCAAGTAGAACCATTGAATTTTGCAATGTCGGGCGTCTTGTACTTTCTAGGAAGCTTTGACATGGATTGACGAAGGGTGTCATAGTCGATAGAGAGCGAGGCTCCCTTGCTCACATCGAGGGATGCAAGTTTCTTTTCTAGCATTGCCATGGTGAGGGGTTCGTCCTTGCTTTCCCTCTTTCTTTCTTTCTTGGAAGCATAACTCTCATTGTCGGAGGAGAAAGATGATGAGCTAGACTCATACACCTTTTTCTTGTGCTTGCGGTGCCTTTTAGCTTTCTTAGTGTATGATACTTCGTCATCGGAAGAGGACTCATTCTCTTTCTTCTTTGCGCTTAATTCGGCCAATTGTAGTTTCATGGCTTGGAGTTCGTCAACCATGGCTTTCATTTCCCCGGCTTGGATTCTTCTTTCAAGTTCTAATCGGGCCTCCATTTCATCGGCTTGGGCTTGTAGCATTTCTTCATATCGAATCCTTTGATCCTCAATTTCCTTTTTGAGTGCTTCGGAATTCATCGTGTCAGAAAGAAATTGAGTTGTCACCGTTGGAGAGGCAAGGGAGCTTGACGACCTTAGAGATGAACTCGAGATATCCTAACAAAACGTCTTTTCGAATATTAGCCCCAAATGATCCTAGATGGAGAAAAGGATGATGGTTAAAATTACCTCACGAGTGATTTTTTTGAAGTTTTTATTTTTATTAGAGACGGAGTTTTGACTCAAGGAGGGAGCGCACATCGATCATCAATTACAAACACAGTTACGCAAATAAAATCTCGGGCGAGACGAAGTAATCTCGCACGAGATAACCTTCCGGAAAGATGGATTTTTCCTCATTTTATTTCCTAGATTCATGGTCGGACGGACGAAGATCCGTTTTCTATCTAGCATCCTAGGTAAATCTTACAGGCATACGTAATTCAAACCAAACCTAGGGACTCGTTAATTAACCATTCTTTGTAAAATAAAGCCACGTAAAATTGACCGGAAGGATTTTTTTTTTTTCTTTAAAGGGACTTCCGAAAGGGTCATTCCGAAGGGACATTTCCGAAGGGACTTTTTCTTTTTCCGAAGGGACTTTTCCGAATCCTTTCTCGATCGTCAATTTTACATTAACTTTATTTTGGTCAAAGACAAGAAAAATTACCGAGTCAAAACCGACCGGTCACGGAGTGTTCCTAAAAAGGACAATCTATATGATATGTGGCGATGCAGGGCTGGAAGGCTAGGCTCCCCGCGATATGACAATCTAGGTGGATTGAATACGCGGAGTGGGATGATCCAACTTCGGAGAGACCGGCGACTAGGTGGTTACCGTCATCCGTCCTTAGTGTGGGTCCCGGGTTAATCGGGGTATGCAGTGCAATGACAGATATATCATGAGTGCGCGTGTGTGATAGTCAATCTAGGTGATAGAGAAAAATAGAAAGTTTTTTTTTGAAAAAACAAAAGGAAAACAGATAGTGGCCGCACCAAGTGGTTGCCTACGTTTCTCCCAAATCAGGAAGACTCAGGCCGTCGTAGTTCCACATAAAGAGAGATAAAGAGAGATAAATAATTCAATTTACAACTCCCGAATCCCCAATGGACCGGACTTTAATTAAATAAAACCCAATCGCACGCAGTTCATAAATAATAATCAATTATTTAAATGAAATAAAGATTCGAGTTCTACACCTTAAGGGAGGCCTTAAGATGTGGGAACTCTGCAGATAATGAATTCTGGGATCCCCCTTGCATGTTCGACTCTCGTCTTGGATTATGAGATGAACGGGAGAAACCAGAAAACAACCAGATTGCCGAAGCAATATCTCGCGCGAGATATGATATCTCGCCGCGAGATATGCTTTATCTGAGAGCAAAAAATTCGAATTTCACTAATTTCTTTTTGAAAACCTCTCTTTTAATTTTGACGCAAGTTTAAGCCTCTTAATTTTCAGTCCCCAGCGGAGTCGCCACTGTAGCGTTGTGAGAAAATTTCATCTTTTCATCTTTTTGAGTCGCCACCTATATTATTTGTTTGGAAACATAGGAAAACCATTTTGAAAGAGATTTGGGTTCGGGGCTTAGGTTATGAAATGGGTAGGTCAAGGAGCATCCATTTCACCCAATTCGGAGATCGGTCTTGCTAAAGAAAAGAGCGGTTTTCAATCTTTTTAATAAAATAATTAAAGAAGAACAAATAAACCCTAATCAATTCCTTGATTAGGAATGTCGGATTGTATGCTTCGAGATCGCCTTCATTGACTGAAGGGACTCTAGGCTAATCCTTTTGATGGGATTACACTACTCTAAAATCAATAGAGAGGTTGAGAAGAGAAACGAAAGTTTAAAGGATGATTACCTTTTGAGAAGAGATTCGGACAGAGTTTCGACTCAAGTTTAGAGTCGAACCTTGATTTGGACAGAGCTTTGCCTCGATCCTTGATTTGGATCTTGATGCGGACGGAGCTTCGCCTTGTTCCCTTGATTCGGGCTTCGATGTTTGTTAATCAACAAGGTTGATAAACAAACTTTAGGTGATTTTAGGGAGGTTTTGTGAGTGATTTGAAGGAATCTTTCTTGGAGAGAAACCAACAAATTGTGTGTGTTGTGTGAAATTGTCGACCTCTGAAACACTGGAAGTCATCCAGTATTTATAGGTGGTTGGAGAGGTGAAGGTGGAGAGGGAAATTACCCTAGGAAGGTTCCAGAACTCAGTTCTGATTGGATACCCGAATTGATAAGGTTTTATCCAAAAAGAGAGTTTGAAACGGAGAAGGGAAGTGATTCTGCACATCCTGTCGAGGGGATATCTCGCGCGAGATATGATATCTCGTGCGAGATAACTAGTCTGATGACTATTTTGTCCTCTTCAGTTGTTCCGATAGTCAGTTAGGTCCAAAACTAACGAGGTTAGTTAGAAACTTAACGAAACATGACGAAACTGATATGCTTTCATCAAAACATAAAAGAGAGATGAAGAGTAGTGTAATCATGTAATTATGGGTTCAGAATGGGGTGTCTACACGTGGCGACTCTGTTTTTCAATTTAAACCGGACGTTTCCAAACTGATGTGAGGCGGTGATCCCCCTTACATGAGAAAGCGGTTTTTCCAAAATAAAATAAACAAAAAAAGAGAGCCGCTTATCTTGGGCACCACATTCACAGTATCGCGTATCGTCCGTATCGGCGATACGTGCGATACATTTAATCGGGTTTAGGGTTGGTCAATTTTAATTTAAGACGTAAAATTGAGGCAGCTCAAAGGTCAATTAGATCACAAGGTCTGCTTCTTCCCCCTCCTTTGTCTTCATCGCTCGCTCGACGTTGCCGCTTCTTTTTCTTCAACCGCCGGAGCTTCAACCGCCGACGAACAGGTCCATTTCCTTCGCCTCTTTTCAGTATTACACTATTACGGTATTACCGTATTTCGATTTTGGATCGAAATGTGTCCCAATGATAGTATGTGTAATTAATTTTTTATGTGTAATTTTTTTTCAATAGATCGCAAGGCCTGGATAGCTCTTTCAATTGGATTATTATGTGTAATTTTTTTTTATTTTTTTTTATAAGAAAAGATATCATGGCAGTAGGTTTCAATTGGAGAAGATGAATATGAATGAGTCTTGAATACATTATTTAGAAATTGAAATGTTTACTTTTTAATTGGTGACTTAGTAATTAGTATTTAGTAAAACAATATAGACTATTTCTTCAAGTTATGACCTTTTGGTACGTTGGTAATGTTAACATAACTACTTCTTTGGTTTTTCAAGTAATTATTTCCATTGTTTACTTTATTTTTGATATTCTTTAGAGTATTTGTATTTTTTTTGTCATTGTGTTTCGTATCTCCGATATGATACACGATACGATACGCGATACGATAATTAGGGTCTCCGATACGCGATACGATACACGATTTGACAACTATGCTTTTAAGCCGATTTCCCTTTGCTTGGGTCGTTGCGGTAGAGAAACATCACAGAGAAACCATTGTTGATGGATGAGAGCAATGAATATTGAACAAGGTTTCGTCATCAAGTCACATTCTGAGGACTTCATTTTAGACATGATATGCTGTGAATCTATGCTTTTGTAGCACTGGCACTTTTGAACCATCATAAGGTCTAGTTCCATGATCCTCAGTACGTCAACCTTACTTGATTTCCATCAGCATCTTGTCAATTTTTATTCACAACTTCATTTGTTTGAAATTGTAATTGTACATGTGATGTAAACTTTTTTTTCCCCTCAGACGTGTATTGATTTTCTTCATTTTTTTCTAGACTTTAATCCCACTTGAGTAGCGATCTTCGTCTCTTTACTTGCAGCTTCTTCATCCTCTGCTTTGTCCTTAGTGCTTGGTATGTAATTAGTATAATGTCCTTCCGCTTTTTTTTTTTTTTTTAAACTGCTAGCAGGTTGACTAAGTGTAGTGCATTCCTTTTTGAACATTGCCGTGACATGGGCAATTTATTCTTCATTCGCCCATTAACTTCTTCACATTGACCAAAATCTTTGACGGAGCTCGACGTAACTTGCCAAAAATAAAATGAAGGCCATTGGTGTAGCTTGAAAAGCAGATGTTGACCGACGCCTTTGGTTTATTAACCTTTGGTGGAGCTCGACACAACTTGCTCGTAGACCGACACCTTTGGTGGACCTGATTGTAGAGGAAGGCCATGGTGGAGCTCGAAAAGCAGTTGTCGACCTGACGCCTTTGGTTTTTTAACCTTTGGTGGAGCTCAACACGTCCTGCTCGTAGACCGACTCCTATGGTGGACCTGATTGTAGATGAAGGTCATGGTGTAGCTCGAAAAGCAGCTGTCGACCGACGCCTTTGGTTTATTAACCTTTGGTGGAGCTCAACATGTCCTGCTTGTAGACCGACACCTATGGTGGACCTGATTCTAGATGAAGGCCATGGTGGAGCTCGAAAAGCAGCTCTCGACTGACGCCTTTGGTTTTTTTAACTTTTGGCGGAGCTCAACATGTTCTGCTCGTAGACCGACACCTATGGTGGACCTGATTGTAGGTGAAGGCCATGGTAGAGCTCGAAAAGCAGCTGTCGACCGACGCCTTTGGTTTTTTAACCTTTAGTGGAGCTCAACACATCCTACTCATAGACCGACACCTATGGTGGACCTGATTCTAGATGAAGGCCATGGTGGAGCTCGAAAAACAGCTGTCGACCGACGCCTTTAGTTTTTTGACTTTTAGCGGAGCTCAACATGTTCTGCTCATAGACCGACACCTATGGTGGACCTGGTTGTAGATGAAGGCCATGGTGGAGCTCGAAAAGCAGTTGTCGACTGACACCTTCTCTGAATCTTAACGTCTCAAGAAGCACACCAAAAAATAACACTCATATGCATCTTTTTTTTATGTAAATTTTTTGTTGTTACTATTATGGAAGTAACACACATTTTTTTTTAGATTGATGGCCATACCATAGAGATCAATGACGAAGATAGCCGAAGCTTTGTTGATGGCCCTTCCACTTTTTACTTACTCATAAAAGGAGTTGATGTTGTCCCGTCTTCACGTGAATTGGAAGTACTTCCTAAGCAACCACCATGTGAGAAGGCAGTGTGTGAAAAGATATTGAGTTTGGTGCAAGGACAGAAAAAAAAGCCATGATGCTCCCTGTATTGACCATTCCTCATGTGAATGCACGAGCCGCTCCTTCTTTTAGTGTTCGTGATGTCAAATCCTATGCTCAACGCCAAGCAGCCGCCGCTATGGGTGAAAGGATTGTCGAACAATTTGCGAGGTCAACCCCTGAAGAACTTTTGCGCTTGGAGGATAAGTTTTCTGCTATTTTCTCACTGATTGAAGAAGAGTATGGTGTGGACCCTTCTCCTCTCAAGGCTAGAGTTGATGCTTTTATGGTTCATGCTAAGGTGTTTCAAGATTTACACTCTCAACATTCTAGCAAACTAACACCCTTTGCTCATGCTGAACAACTAGTTGATGTTGAGAAGGAGATAGAAAAAACTACGCTTTACGAGACAGAGCAGATCTCTCGCAGCACCACCCTCACTCAAGAACTCTCTTCAACGGAGTCTCGTCGTGCTATATTGTTGAGTGAGCTCAAGCAATTGGATCACATGAGTAAAGAACTTCATGAGGAAATTGCTAAAGCTAAAGAAAACATCCTTTCAAGCCAAAGCGTTGTATCCAACTTAAAATCTAGATATGAGGAGATAAAGCAGACCCCAACTATTTCTGAAGCGGATGCTTTGAAGTTGGTGGCTCTGAAGAGTGTCTTAGAGGATGATTGTAAAGACATCAATATGCTTGTTTGGATGTCTTAGAAATTGATTTATTAACCTCTTGTTTTTAGTACATCATTGCGTTCTCACTTTCTACTTGTAATGGTTCAACCATATTTTGCTATGAAATAAAAACTCTTTGGTTCTTGTCCTTTTGTTTTCTTTCCCTTCTTATTATATATACTCCCTCCGCCCTTTTGGGTGGGCACAAATATTAAGAAACCAATATTTATATTCAAAAGTAATAGGAGAGAGAAAATTTAATCTTGTATTAGGGGAGGTAAGAAAATCAAAAGCAAGCACTAATTTTTCCCACCAAACTTCAAATTACAACACTATTCATGAAAATTCAAAATACAATACTATTCATGGACAGCCCACTTCTGTTTCAGAATTCAAACATTCCCTCCATAATTACATTCCCTCCATATTTATAAACCTGTATCTTCATAATTACATAACCATTGCCAAAAGTTCTTCAATCAGAAAATTGAAAATAAACAGCCCACAGTTTAAAAAAAAATCATAACAGCAAGTCCAAAATGGGTGAACCCGGCAGTAGTCGAAGATCGGAGTGCAACTTGTTAGCCAAACCAAATTTGACTTCAAATCAAATGAACATGCTGGGCCAATTCTTGATCGAAGGTTTGGTTGATGGGAAACTTCCTAGAGGTTATATTCAAGTGGCTGCAACAAAATTTGGAATAACAAGGAGGAGAGTGTTCACATATTGGAGTAAGGTGACTCACTAGAGAAATGAAGGTAAACCTGTCAATTTATATTCAAAGAAAGGAGGAAAACAGAGAAGAAAAAGAATTAAATTCGATGAAGAGAAAATGAAATCAATTGAATTGACAAAAATAGGAACCATTAGAAATCTTGGTCAAGCATTAGGAATAAGTAAAAGCACAATTGGGAGATGGAAAAAAGGAGTGATCAGGGCTCACACTAATGCAATTAAACCAAGTCTCAGTTATGAAAATCAAATAGGAAGGCTTAAATATTGCCTTGAAGCAACTGTTTTCAAGCAGAGGAAAATAAAGTAGAGTTCAAACCCATGGAGCAGCAAATACACTTAGATGAAAAATGGTTTTACATAACCAGAATAGCAGAGAGATACTACATGTGCTTAGGTGAAGAAAATCCTCATAGGACATGTCAAAGCAAAAGATTTATCACAAAAGTGATGTTTCTTTGTGCTGTGAGTAGGCCTATTTATGACAACCAAGGTAATCTCAGTTTTGATGGGAAAATTGGTATGTGGCCCTTCATCACAAGAGAACCAGCAAAGAGAAACAGCAAGAACAGAGTAGCATGAGTAATTGTTACAAAACCATTGAATTCAGTCAACACAGCAGTCACAAAAAACATGCCGATCAACCAAGTTCTTCCACCAATTAAGGGTACATGGCCTGTAACATCAAGCAAATACATAATAATCCAGTGGGATAATGCACCACCACACATCAACAATGATGATGTTGATTTCAGAGCAGCAGCAAGCTCAGATGGATTTAACATGCAACTAAAGTTTCAGCCAGCAAATTCACCAGACACAAACATTAATGATTTGGGTTGGTTCAACTCATTAGATTCAGTGAGGAGAACTCTTCAAGCAAACAATGTAGATGACTTAATAAATGGAGTGCAAGAAGCTTTTGAAAAGTTATCAGCTAACACTTTCAACAAATTGTTCCTCTCTTTGCAATCTTGCATGAGAAGCATAATGGATGTTAGGGGTTCAAACAACTATCCACTTGAACATCTTGGAAAAGTCCATTTGGACAGAAATGGTGTACTTCAGAGAAACTTGACAGTGGATACAGAATTAGTTCACTGTTACATTTGATATCTACAACAAGCTGGGCAGGGACAAGAGTTTGAAGGCATGATACATGAAATGAATCTTCTTCACATGTCATTAGGTAATGGTATGTAGACCATTATGTAATGGTATGTAGACCAATAGGACATGTATCTACTCTCAGTTAAATACCATCATAGAGTAGTTTTTGATTGGTCTTTTGTACTCTCAGTTAAATAGCATCATATAGTAGTTTTTTGTGGGTCTTTTGTACTTTCAGTTAAGAAGCATCATAGAGTAGTTTTGGTTGATGCTCAGATTTTAATCATCATAGCACACAGCCCACACAAAGTTAAACATGCATCTCACCAATTCAAACTCAACATAAGCATATCACAATTCATAGATTACCTATCTCAACACAAATCAGGCTCAAACACAGTGAAAATAAAAGTTCTTATTAGTTTCTCACAAACAAATACCTCATATGCAGACCAAGGCAATGAAAGTTCACACTAATGCAACTAAGAGTGAGTAGTTGAACAAAAATCACAAAATAGGTCAAGAAGCCATATTCATCATTTCACATAGTAATTTTTACCAACTCCCAACAATGTACTCAAACTAGAAAAAGATTTAAATTGCGAAAAGAAAACATGAACCTGTTCCTTGAGCCAACGTTGTATAGCGGGTAGAGATTCCCATCCGGTTCAAACCGTCGGTTTTGGTTCCGAACCGGCGGTTCACGGTTCCTCCACGCATTGAACCGAAACCGGCCCGATTTAGTCACGGTTTCGGTCCCGGTTCTGAACTGGCCATACGGTTTCGGTTCCGATTTTAAACCGGCAATTTCCAAAAAAAAAAAATTAATAGGCTTGGGCGGCCGCCTAAGATGGGCCGAATGACTTGGGCGGTCGCCCAAGTGTCCAGTCTTTCAAAAAAAAAAGGCTTGGGTGGCCGCCCAAGATGGGCCGAATGACTGGGAGGTCGCCCAAGTGTCCAGTCTTTCAAAAAAAAAAACAGTTAAATTTTTAACAATTTTTGTTAAGTTTTATAAAAATGTTAATTTTTTGCAAAAAAGTCATATAAAAACTTAACTTTTTTTAAAATAAACGAAAGTATATAAAATAAAAAGGGACGGTACCCTTAAATTTTATTAATTAAAATAAAATTACAAATGAGGGGGACAACCAACCTTACCCTTTTATAAATAAGGGGGGACATTTAGGAGCCTTTACCTCAACCTAACTATTACAATTAAATAAAAATAAACCTAATCTAAAATCTAATCTATAAAATTACAATTAACCTAATCTAAAGTCTAAAGAGCAGCGTAGTTCATTCGGCTTCGTTCCCCGATGTATCTTCATCAAAGGCCTCCTCCTCCTTGGAACTACTTCTTTTATCTTGAAGTCGTAGTTCGGCTCTATGCCAATCGCCGAGCACCATTTGATATTCTAAATTATATGGAGACAACCTTGACCTTCGATCGGACAAGAAATTTCCTCCTACACTAAATACTTCTTCTACGGCAACGGTTGAGGCGGGAGCGGCTAGGATCTCCTTTGCTATCAATGATAGAATAGGATAGTTGTTTGCCCTTCGTGCCCACCACTTTGCAATATTAAAATCTTCTATAGGCTCAAAAGAAGTGGTTAAATAATTTTCAAGCTCAACATAAGTGGAGCCACCTCGTTGACGTTTTTGAGTTCTAGAACTAATTAAATTATCTATAAAGTTAAAGGGATCGCTATCTTCGTGAGAACTACCACCTACATTTTCACTACTAGGATAAACAATATTACCAAAAAGATCATAATATTCTCTATAAAGTGCATATACAATATTTTTAGTCTCAGTTACAATGTCTTTTGCCTTTGGGATAGGCCTAACTAAAAACAAATCAAAGCCGGTGGGAAATAGATTTTTATAATAATAATCAAGTATTTGTTCTAAACCATATTCTCTTATCCTAAGATCTAATAGTTTAGCTACTAAAAACAATGGGGAAATGTTCAAAAAATATTTAAGTCATTTTGTTCTCATCTTGCTAATACATTCACCTAAAATTGGACAATCTTTAAAATGCATAAATATATAACTAATTTTAGCGGTGTGTTCTATAACTAATGGTGAAGTGGGATAGTAAGAACTGAATAATTGTACGGTAGGATCTTTAAAAACTTTCAAAATTTTATTTAAATTATTACAAACATCACATTGATGAGGCAATATTATAGTTGAATACTCTATTTGTTGAATAAACTGACACAATAGTTCACGAAAATCATAAGAGTCGGATAATATTTTATAAGTGGAATTCCATCGGTTTGGAACATCTAGGGAAAATCTTTTAGGTTGGATCTTATTTATTTTACAAAATCTAATTCACAATTTTGTTATACTATGATTTCTCATTATATAAGCAAGAACTTCCTTAATTGGGGCTACATGTTCCTTTAAAGTTGATAAACCATCTTGCACACACAAATTTAAAATATAACATATGCACCTAACATGAAAAAATTTACCCCCAATGGATGGTTGACAAATATCAATGAGTGATGGTAGACTAGTGTAGCGTTGTGAGAAAAATTTCTATCTTTTCATCTTTTTGAGTCGCCACCTATATTATTCGTTTGGAAACATAGAAAAACCATTTTGAAAGAGATTTGGGTTCGGGGCTTAGGTTATGAAATGGGTAGGTTTAGAAGGCATCCATTTCACCCAATCCGGAGATCGGTCTTGCTAAAGAAAAGAGAGGTTTTCAATCTTTTTAATAAAATAATTAAAGAAGAACAAATAAACCCTAATCAATTTCTTGATTAGGAATGTCGGATTGTATGCTTCGAGATCGCCTTCATTGACTGAAGGGACTCTAGGCTAATCCTTTTGATGGGATTACACTACTCTAAAATCAATAGAGAGGTTGAGAAGAGAAACGAAAGTTTAAAGGATGATTACCTTTTGAGAAGAGATTCGGACAGAGTTTCGACTCAAGTTTAGAGTCGAACCTTGATTTGGACAGAGCTTCGCCTCGATCCTTGATTTGGATCTTGATGCGGACGGAGCTTCGCCTTGGTCCTTTGATTCGGGCTTCGATGTTTATTAATCAACAAGGTTGATGAACAAACTTTGGGAGTTGTTTTGTGAGTGATTTGAAGGAGTCTTTCGTGGAAAGAAACCAACAAATTGTGTGTGTTCTTGATCAAGGATCAGAATTGTCGACCTCTGAAACACTGAAAGTCATCCAGTATTTATAGGAAGTTGGAGAGGTAAAGGTGGAGAGGTAAAATCTCCTAGGAAGATTCCAGAACTCAGTTCTGATTGGATACCCGAATTGATAAGGTTTTATCCAAAAAGAGAGTTTGAAACGGAGAAGGAGAGTGATTTCTGCATATCCTGTCGAGGGGATATCTCGCGCGAGATATGATATCTCGTGCGAGATAACTAGTCATTTGACTATTTTGTCCTCTTCAGTTGTTCCGTTAGTCAGTTAGGTCCAAAACTAACGAGGTTAGTTAGAAACTTAACGAAACATGACGAAACTGATATGCTTTCATCAAAACACAAAAGAGAGATGAAGAGTAGTGTAATCATGTAGTTATGAGTTCAGAATGGGGTGTCTACAGAGCCCCTCGGCGACAGTTCTTATGAAATAAGAAGTGTCGTCGATAGAAAAGACATCATTCTGAACGCTGGGATGGTCGTGCCGCATGGCTGCCTACGTATCTCTATCGGAGAATCAGACCAAAACGTAGTTCGACTCCAAAACACGAAAAGGTTGCTTTAGGTATTTTGAAAATCATTTTTTTGAAAATCGAGGAGATTTTATTTTTGAAAAGGCAAATCCATACTGAGGAATCAAATCATGACCCAAATTCTGAAGATACCTGTTTGTTGACGAAGTGAGGTGACGATCCTGGCGATTCGGGACCGAGCTCTTGTTGAGGTGACGATCCTGGCGATTCAAGATCGAGCTTTTTGTTGAGTAGTACTCGACATACTACTTGTAGATGCTTGACACACCTACTTGCTGACGATCCACCTGTTTGGGCGTTGAATTGGGCTTTTGTTGGTGAGTACTTGACATACTTACCCTAGATGCTTGACACATCTATTTGATGACGATCCACCTGTTTGGGCGTTGAATCGGGCTTTTGTTGGTGAGTACTTGACATACTTACCCTAGATGCTTGACACATCTATTTGATGACGATCCACCTGTAAGGGCGCTGAATCGGGCTTTTTTTTTTGGAATATGCTTGACGCATGGCACTTGACGTGATGGATGCTTGACGCGATGGCTGCTTGACGCGATAGCTGCTTGACGCAATGGTTGCTTGACGCAAAGGCTGCTTGACGCGATAGCTGCTTGACGCAATGGTTGCTTGACGCAATAGATGCTTGACGCAATGGTTGCTTGACGCTATGATTGCTTGACGCAATGGATGCTTGACGCTTTAAGAGATGCTCGACGCGCTTAATTGGATGCATAGAAAGGTACATGGTAGGAAAAAATCCAAACACTCAACATGTTTGATCTAATTCTTGAAAGTAGGCACTTGACGTGCTTTACGCATTTTAATTCCTACAAGAGGGTTAGTGAAAGCATTTGCATAACAACACACATTCACTTAAGCATTTGTTTGTTCAAGACGATCAATGTGCACTCGACTCCAAGAATCATCGGGGAGAATGAGTTTTATTATGTGAGAATTGAGAATCGTTTGTGATTTAGATTTTGGTTTAGAAGACCAACTCGTGAGGTCCATCTAAAGATCGAATGAGACAGTCGTCAAATAGGATTCTGTTGAGATAACCTAAGTTCAACACTAAGGATATTTAAGGATTTTTCGTTGTCGTAGGACTTTTTCATCTTCAAGCCCCAAGTTGCTCATGTGATGATCATTGACTGAACAAGGTCCAAACCACTCCAATGGCTTTTGCTGTGTAGAACTGATGCTGCCCAATCCAAAGCACATATTTTCCAAGGCTTTTCTTGAAACTAAGCCCCAAGACTTTTTGTATGCTGCAGACGACCTCGCGAACATGCTTGTGAGGCTGCATGAATTGAAGAAGGATCCCCTCCTTTTCCCCTTTGATTTTTTTTTTTCTTTTGTGACGCACCCTGGTTTTTGCCTAGACCGCCCTTTCAGGTTTTCAATCTAGCGGGCATCTCTTTTGCGTCTTTTTTTTTTTTTGTGCTCTAACTTTTGCCTAGGCCGCTCTTTACGAGTTTTTCAACCTAGCGAGCTATTTTTTTTTCTTTTGAAAAGTATGTTTACTCGAAGGGGAATCAGTTGGAAGAATCTCATTGAGGAGAAAGATGAGATCTTAAGTTTAGTTGAGGAGAGACGGACTCTATTTTTGGAAGGTGATCCAAGCATTGACTTCTTTTGGGAGAGTATATTCTCTAATGATGAGAGTGAGAAGTGAAAGAGGAAAGCCCCTACTGCAGATTTGATTATTTTGAAAAGTTTAAGTAGGGATTGACTGGGGGAGGAAAGGTTAGGAAGCCCCAGTTTTGATGCTTGGATTTCAAGAGTGTGTATGAGAATGGCTAAGAAGAAGCCCCTAGACTCAACAAAGAACGCTATATGGCTCAAAGGTCTAGAAAAGTTGCTCTACTTTTAATGGACCTTGCATCATCTTAGAAATTTCTTAACGAGTTTGAAAAGAAAGCCAATCGTTAGCATGACTTAAGGCTAAACATTTCTCTTTATGGATTGATGTTGAAAGTCTTCTTCATTTGCGTCGCCATTCGGGCTTCATTGTAAGAGGATGTTGAGGGATCCTCTTTTCTTCATTGATATCACTTGACTCTTCTTCTTTGTGGGAGAGTCCTTCTTGCCTTTGTTGAAATTCCATCCTTGTCGTGGGGCGATGAAGGCTTGAGAGTTTTTCTCTTTTCTTTTTTTTCATCATTTTTTTTTTGATGCTCTATTTTTGCCTAGGACGATTTGAGGAGTTTCGGCCTAGCGAGCTTTTTATTTTTGTACTCTCAAAGCCTTGAATTGAGTAGCCTCACTTTTCTTGGGATGAATGTTGATAGCAGCGTCTTTGGCTTCCTTCGTTTGTTGATCTTCGACTTTCAACATGAGTAATGTTTAGCCTTAAGCCTTCTAAGGATAGTTTTCATTTCAAACTTGTTTAGAAGTTTCTATTTTTCGTGATGATTTAAGGAATGAGGGTCCACTATTCAACATAGATCAAATGATATTCATAAAGAAAAACAACTCTTGGGAAAGTGTTTAGGATAAATAGATAACTTTTATTGATAAGGAAATTCGAAACAGACTCGATAGTTCACTTGACACAAACTAGAGAGGATAGAGATGGACTAGAACGACTCTTCGGGAACATACTAGGAAATTTACCTAATCTATGTTTTTTTTTTTCAAAGGAAAAAAGGAGAGGACAATCGGAGCCCCAAGGTGGTGATGCTTCAGTTGATCTTGCCGGCTTCATACAAGTCTTGGATGGCATCCCTCAAATTGTAGCAATTGTTGGTGTCATGACCACTAAACTGATGGTAATCGCAAAATTTGTCGTGGTCCCAATCTTCTCTCATTTTCTTAGGATGATAGTCTTCCATTGGCTTCAGTTTTCCTTGGCCTACTAGATCATCGAACATCTCCTTAAGAGTAGCCCCACCAAAATCATGATAGGTACGACCGGTGCTCCCCTTTGTTGGACAATTCTCTTTTTCTGAATTCTTTCTAAGAAGGATCAATTCATCAACTCTAAGGCCCGATTTATGAAGTTCGACGAAACTAGGGAAGTAATTGCCGGCAAGCTTCTCTTGGTACTCTTCGCGGAGACATTGAAGTAGGATATGAATTTGTTCGTCTAGGCTTGGCCTATCAACGATTTCAGTCAGTTTGATCCTCCATCTCTTGACGAAGTCTGCGAATGATTCCTTCGGAAGTTGCTTGGTTTGCTCAAGGTTTCTCCTAGTAGTGCGGTAGGTAGTGTTGTCCTCAAATTGTTCTTGGAAGGCACGACTGGCGAGTGGCCAATCAAGCCTTGTGGAGAGCGGAAGAGTCATGTACCAATCTCTAGCGGCACCATCAAGGGTTTGAGGGAAGCATTGAACTAGCAAGTTGTCATCGACACCCATAGGTAGCATGGCCCAAGAGTAGGTTTCCAAATGAGCTTTTGGACAAGTAGTGCCATTGAATTTTGCAATGTCGGGTGCCTTGTACTTTCTAGGAAGCTTTGACATAGATTGTCGGAGGGTGTTATAGTCAATAGAGAGCGAGGCTCCCTTACTCACATCGAGGGATGCAAGTTTCTTTTCTAGCATTGCCATGGTAAGGGGTTCGTCCTTGCTTTCCCTCTTTCTTTCTTTCTTGGAAGCATAACCCTCATTGTCGGAGGAGGAAGATGATGAGCTAGACTCATACACCTTTTTCTTGTGCTTGCGGTGGCTTTTAGCCTTCTTAGTGTATGATACTTCATCATCGGAAGAGGTCCTAATTTCTTTCTTCTTTGAGCTTAATTCGGCCAATTGTAGTTTCATGGCTTGGAGTTCGTCAACCATGGCTTTCATTTCCCCGGCTTGGATTCTCCTTTCAAGTTCTAATCGGGCCTCCATTTCATCGGCTTGGGCTTGTAGCATTTCTTCATATCGAATCCTTTGGTCCTCAATTTCCTTTTTGAGTGCTTCAGAATTCATCGTGTCGGAAGGAAATTGAAATGCTACCGTTGGAGAGGTAAGGGAGCTTGACGACCTTAGAGATGAACTCGAGATATCCTAACGAAACGTCTTTTGGAATATTAGCCCCAAACGATCCTAGATGGAAAAAAGGATGATGGTTAAAATTACCTCACGAGTGATTTTTTTTGAAGTTTTATTTTTATTAGAGACGGAGTTTTGACTCAAGGAGGGAGCGCACATCGATTATCAATCACAAACACAAAATGTGTAAATAATATCTCGCGCGAGACTAGGTGATCTCGCACGAGATAACCATTCGGAGAGATGGATTTTATTCCTTTTTATTTCCTAAATTCATGGTCGGACGGACAAAGATCCGTTTTCTATCTAGCATCCTAGGTAAATCTTGCAGGTATACGTAATTCAAACCAAACCTAGGAACTCGGTAATTAACCATTCTTTGTAAAATAAAGCCACGTAAAATTGACCGGAAGGATTTTTTTCTTTAAAGGGACTTCCGAAAGGGTCATTCCGAAGGGACGTTTCCGAAGGGACTTTTTCTTTTTCCGAAGGGACTTTTCCGAATCCTTTCTCGATAGTCAATTTTACATTAACTTTATTTTGGTCAAAGACAAGAAAAGTTATCGAGTCAAAACCGACCGGTCACGGAGTGTTCCTAGAAAGACAATCTACATGAAAATGTGGCGATGCAGGGCTGGAAGGCTAGGCTCCCCGCGATATGACAATCTAGGTGGATTGAATACGCGGAGTGGGATGATTCAACTTCGGAGAGACCGGCGACTAGGTGGTTACCGTCATCCGTCCTTAGTGTGGGTCCCGGGTTTATAGAGGGTACGTAGTGCAATGACAGATATAAATGAGTGCGCGTGTGTGAGAGTCGATCTAGGTGATAGAGTAAAATAGAGATTTTTTTTTTGAAAATCAAAAGGAAAACAGATAATGGCCGCACCAAGTGGTTGCGTACGTTTCTCCCAATTTAGGAAGACTCAGGCCGTCGTAGTTCCACATAAAGAGAGATAAAGAGAGATAAATAATTTAATTTACAACTCCCGAATCCCCAATGGACCGGACTTTAATTAAATAAAACCCAATCACACGCAGTTCATAAATAATAATCAATTATTTAAGGAAAATAAAGGTCCGAGTTCTACAGCTTAAGGGAGGCCTTAAGATGCAGGAACTCTGCAGATAATGAATTCTGGGATCCCCCTTGCATGTTCGGCTCTCGTCTTGGATTACGAGCGAAACAGGAGAAACCAAAAAAAACCAGACTGGAAGCCCTATCTCGCGCGAGATAATGATATCTCGTGCGAGATATCTCCCATCTGAGAACAGAAAAAATTTGAATTTTACAAAATAGATTGAAAAACCTCTCTTTTAATTTTGACGCAAGTTTAAGCCTCTTAATTTTCAGTCCCCAGCGGAGTCGCCACTGTAGCGTTGTGAGGAAAATTTCTATCTTTTCATCTTTTTGAGTCGCCACCTATATTATTCGTTTGGAAACATAGGAAAACCATTTTGAAAGAGATTTGGGTTCGGGGCTTAGGTTATGAAATGGGTAGGTTTAGAAGGCATCCATTTCACCCAATCCGGAGATCGGTCTTGCTAAAGAAAAGAGAGGTTTTCAATCTTTTTAATAAAATAATTAAAGAAGAACAAATAAACCCTAATCAATTTCTTGATTAGGAATGTCGGATTGTATGCTTCGAGATCGCCTTCATTGACTGAAGGGACTCTAGGCTAATCCTTTTGATGGGATTACACTACTCTAAAATCAATAGAGAGGTTGAGAAGAGAAACGAAAGTTTAAAGGATGATTACCTTTTGAGAAGAGATTCGGACAGAGTTTCGACTCAAGTTTAGAGTCGAACCTTGATTTGGACAGAGCTTCGCCTCGATCCTTGATTTGGATCTTGATGCGGACGGAGCTTCGCCTTGGTCCTTTGATTCGGGCTTCGATGTTTATTAATCAACAAGGTTGATGAACAAACTTTGGGAGTTGTTTTGTGAGTGATTTGAAGGAGTCTTTCGTGGAAAGAAACCAATAAATTGTGTGTGTTCTTGATCAAGGATCAGAATTGTCGACCTCTGAAACACTGAAAGTCATCCAGTATTTATAGGAGGTTGGAGAGGTAAAGGTGGAGAGGTAAAATCTCCTAGGAAGGTTCCAGAACTCAGTTCTGATTGGATACCCGAATTGATAAGGTTTTATCCAAAAAGAGAGTTTGAAACGGAGAAGGAGAGTGATTTCTGCATATCCTGTCGAGGGGATATCTCGTGCGAGATATGATATCTCGTGCGAGATAACTAGTCATTTGACTATTTTGTCCTCTTCAGTTGTTCCGTTAGTCAGTTAGGTCCAAAACTAACGAGGTTAGTTAGAAACTTAACGAAACATGACGAAACTGATATGCTTTCATCAAAACACAAAAGAGAGATGAAGAGTAGTGTAATCATGTAGTTATGAGTTCAGAATGGGGTGTCTACAACTAGCAGTATTATTAGCAGCATTATCAAATCCAATTGAAAAAATTTTGTGAACTAATCCATATTCTTGTAAAACATTAGCAATTTTGCTACAAATATTTTGAGCATTATGAACAGTATCAAAAGATTTATATGCAATTAATCGTTTTTGTAATTTCCAACAAATATCAAATTCAATGACATGTAATTCCTATATAGCTATGAGTTTGTCAATGGTCACTCCATATATCGGCACATATTGACTATTTTTGGGGTAAATCTTTAAACGTATTAATTAAAGTTAATTTCCCTTGTAGATATTGGGCTTTAGTATCACGAGTACTTGTATTTTTATTAATTTCTTTAGCCGCGGAATTTAAGCAAAGTTGTGCCATATTAGACCATAATCTATCATTAGTAAAATTAAAGGGTAATCCTTTAGCACCAGTATATTTTTCCATTTCTCTTTTATACGTTGCATTATCAAATTTAAATAATTGCGAAGACGTACCTTGTTGTGAGGATCCCGTAAATCCTTGTAGTTGTGTTTGATCTTGGTCATCTCCAACTTGGTCGGGGTGCCTTGACGTCAAGTGTCTTTTAAATGTCCCATAACCACCTCCATGGTGAAACTTAAATTTTTGAGTGCAATGGTTTCAAGAAACGATGTATTGGTTGGTGCCTTCAATTGGCACTTTTGAAAAGTGCACGGTCATTGATGGATGTGGTTTTACCCATCCAAAAGATATGCTCCTAAGCTTATTTTCTGTTCGAATCCTTGAGAATTTAATGTATATTTGAGTGTTTTGTTAGTTCAGGGAGTTAGTGAAATTGGTGAAGCAAAATGGTCAAGAAAGCTGGAGAAATCACTGTTGTGATGGGCGACCGCCCAGGACTTTATGGGCGACCGCCCAAGCTTGAGATGTCTAAACCTTGAAACCGCTGTTGGTGTGGGCGACCGCCCAAGTAATGGTAGGCGACCGCCCATGATGAAGTCCCACAAGGAGTAAAGTTGCTGTACACATGGGCGACCGCCCAAGGCAAGGTGGGCGACCGCCCACGTGTGATTAACACTGAAGGCCAAACCGCTGTTCTCATGGGCGACCGCCCAAGGCATGGTGGGCGACCGCCCATGTCCCGATTTCAAAATAACAGTTTCCTTTTTACTCGGAGGATTTGATGCCCTTTCCAAATCTTATCCCCTTTCTTCCCGAGAATAAATAGGGAATTTGCAGAAACAATTATTTTTATGCTTTATTTTCTTTTGGGTAATTGGGAAGGCTCAAGGATTGAAGGGTTGTTCATCATCACCAATCAGGTTTTATGTATTTTTCTTTTTACTCATCTCTTTTGTCTTTTGAGATGAACATGAGTAGCTAAATCTTTTATTTCATGGATTGGATGTAAGCAATATTAGGGTTTTATGCTATAACATTATTTGGTCAATTTAATTTCTCCTTGTTTATCAAAGTGGTTTTCTTTCAATTCCTGAGTTGTCAATCTAATCAATTGTCACTTGTGAATTGTGTGAGTGTTGATTTACGCAGTAACTTGGTTGATTAACACCGACTAAACTTTGATAATTAAATCTAATTGGCATCGTAACTGAGTCAAGAAGGTTTAGGTTCTTTTTATCTTTTGTTCTTATTGAATTCTTTGTTTATTAATTCGACGTAATTGAAAGATTAATAAACAGGAATAGAAGGGTTGCAAATCGCACACCAAACCGTCCCAACCCTTATTATTGTGATTGAACCCTAGGAAATAATTGACCATTTTATTCTTAAAAATAGCATAAATCCTTGGTATTGTGAAACTCCAATCCATGAATTCCTTTTAATCTGATTTTAATCCTTGTCTCTTGTTGCTTGATTGCTTGATTACTTTTCTTTTTAGTATTTTATTTAATTAAGTTTTTAATTTAAATCAAACAAACAAAACCCCCCCTTTTTGGTTACTTTTCACTAATTAAATTAACTTGTTAAAACCAACGAGTCTCTGTGGTTCGACCCCTGCTTGTGCATATTGCTACACCGGTAGTGAGTACACTTGCTCGGTAATTTATTACACAGTGGATTTTTGTCCATCAAGTTTTTGGCGCCGTTGCCGGGGACTTGTTGAGATTTTTAACAAGTTTTTTTTAATCGGTTCATGCTTGGTCGGCGTTCTTTGAATCCTAATCTGGAACCATTGAACGACGACATTAATAGGTTGGGTCAGTATTTACGAGATTTATACTTAACAGAGGGCAATCCCCTTGAAAGTGACCTAGAGACTTCTTCCACCGAGGGAGAAGAAAATTTTAATTTTGAAATGGCGGACCAAGTCATGAATGCGTTTGCTAGGCCAAGAGTCGACACATCGGTGCCGTGCATAGTGTTGCCTGATGCAGCACTAGCCTATGAAATCAAAGGCCAATATTTTAACATGATTCCTAATTTTTATGGCCTTGCCGGTGAGGATGCGTTAGCGTTTTTGAGAGAATTTATGTCCACCTTGAGTGGGTTCCCTACAAAAGAGGGTGTTACCTCGGAGCACTTGAGACTGAAGTGCTTCCCATATGCATTGAAAGACAAAGCCAAAACTTGGCTTTTGTTACTCCCTCCCCGTAGCATCACTACTTGGGATGCTTTACATGATGCTTTTCTTACTAAGTTTTATCCTTATGATGCATTAACAAATTTTAGGGTGAAAATTATGGGATTTGCACAGGAACCGGGAGAAACCTTCCACGAGGCATGGGATAGATTTAGGATGCTACAAATTCAATGCCCGCACCACAACTTCCCTGCTTCTATGTTGCATCAAACTTTTTATGGGGCTTTATCCCCTGAATACCAATCAATGGTTGATAATGCAGCAGGAGGTAGTTTGGGAAGTAAGACTGTCCAATAATGCCAAGAACTGTTTGAGATGTTGAGTGCTAATTCTCAACAGAAGGGATCTAGGGGGTAACAAGGGGAGTGCATGAGGTAGGGTTGAACAACGAGTTGGCTAAGCAGTTTGCATTACTGAACCAAAGATTTGATAATTTAGCTTTGCAAAATGCTTCTTCTTCTTCTTCTTCTGTGCCTTCTACTGCTCATGTTGTAAATGATTTTTGTGCTAATTGTGGTCCTAACACTCATGCTACTAACGTGTGTCAAAGTGGTTTGCTGTTTAACCCTGAACAGGCACATGCAATGCAAGGATTTGGCCAGCGGTTCCCTCAAAACAATAATCCTTTTTCGAACACATACAACCCGGGGTGGAGGCAACACCCAAATTTTTCATGGGGAGGCAATCAAGAACAAAATAAGCCTCTTCATCCTCAACCTCCACCGGGACAGTATGAGCAGAAAAGGGAACCGTGGGAAGTGGCCATGGAGAAACTGCAAGCTGAAAATAATCAATTGAGGGCGGAAAGTCAACAAGCTTCCAAGAATCATGAAGCTGCCCTTCAGAAGCTGGAGACTCAAATTGGGCAATTAGCAACCGCCCTACAAGGTCATAAGTCTGGGACCTTTCCGAGCCAACCACATCAAGCAAAGGCCATTATCACTCTGCGAAATGGCAAACAGGTAGGTAGTGAGGTACTTTCTCCTTCATCTTCTTCTCCCCCTCCTGTTGTAAATAAGAATGCTGATGTGGATAATGATGATGTTGAATGTGATAAGAGTACATGTGATATGGGGGAAAATTCTAAAGTTGATTCTCCACCCCCCATGCCATATGTACCTCCTGTACCGTTTCCAGGAAGATTTTTAAAACATAAATTGGATAAGCAAATGTCGGAGTTGATGAACATGTTTTCTAAGGTGAACATCAATATCCCTTTACTCAATGTGATCAAAAACATTCCTGCTTATTCCAAATTTTTCAAAGAATTAAATTCCAAGAAACATAGGTATGGGACAGATGATAGAGTAGTGATGAGTGAAAATGCTAGCGCAGTGGTACAACATAGTCTTCCACCCAAATTGAAAGACCCCGGAAGTTTTCTGATTTCTATTACTATGGGGGGATCAAAGAGGGTAAAAGCTATGTTGGATCTTGGAGCCAGCATTAATTTGTTGCCATATTATTTGTACGAGGAGTTGGGTTTACCCGAATTAAAACCCACCACAATGGCCCTACAACTGGCGGATCGGTCCATTAAAAGACCTGTGGGCATTGTGGAGGATGTTTTAGTTCAGGTAAATTCAATCATTGTGCCTGTTGATTTTGTGGTGCTTGAAATGCCAAAAGGTGAAGGAAGTTGCCGCGATTCACCCATATTACTTGGGAGACCTTTCATGGCGACGACCAACACCATTATTAATGTGAGAAATGGCAAACTGTCTATGACAGTGGCGGGTGAGAAAATTGAAATTTCTGTGTTTGATGCCATGAAATATCCTAGTGATGATAGTGAGGAGTGTTCATATGTTGATAATCGTGAAGCTTTGTCAAATGACGGTGAGAATTCTAGGGATAGTGCGGGTTCCCACTTGTTTGCCGTGAAAAATAAGGCCGACAATCTTGGTTCTTGTGATGGCCCGTATCACCCCCTAGACCGATCCCAAAAGGGGTCGGTGTCCCCATTAAAATCTTTCTTTCCGCTTAAGTCTACCAATATTGATAAAATGGAAGAATGTTGTTCTATTGATACTTCTGATGCTTTGTATGTTAAGATGCATGTTCAGGATGCTTGTGATTTGGTGGAGGAGAAAGAGGTGCTTGATTGTGATAAAAATAAGGCACCAACGGAGTTTGGGGGAGAGACTCCCAAGAAAAAGAAATTGAAGAAAAAGAAAAAGAGCAAGAAAAAGGTTAGAAAAATCTCTTGGGCTTCATCCGAGTTTGTAGAAAAGAGTGAATTGTTGTGGAAAGTGGTGGGCATTTGTGCCCGAGAATGTGCAAAGTGGGCCAAGGGAAGGAAAGCCAAGGCCAAAGGGAATGTGGTCACATCAAATCCCATTTAGTTGGGAGAAATGGTCGGGCTAACGACCTTAACCAAAGGCGCTAATTGGGAGGCAACCCAAGTAGGTATATTTTTATTGCTTTATTTAATTGCTTTGTTGTGTCTTTTCTCCTTTGAACCCAAGGCATGTTGTTGTTCTCTTTGCTATGAGGACATAGCATGTTTTGAGTTTGGGGGTAGATGTCTCCCCGAGTTTGTGGGTTTATAGGGGAGTGTAAATAGTGTCACCCTCTAAAAACATTTAGAAAATTTTAAAAATTTTGTTCTCATTACATGTGTGGAAGTTGGCCAACGTCTGTGAGGATTTGAGAGTTTTTGATTGAGTTTTGCTATGTTTGTGCCAATTTGAATTTGTTTATTAGAATTGCATTAATTCATGTAAAACACAATTGCACCACCATTCACTTCCATTATATTTCTTGATCATGGTCTTTAATTTAGGTGTCTTTTATGGGTTCACTTTGACATTCTCGGGGGTCCTAGAACATGATTGCATGCTTGTCAATAACAAATCAATAGATTACTTGGTATTTATGGCTTATCTTTCCTTGACAACCCTCTTGTGAGCCTTCGACTTTCTCGTCACTGTATATAAATTGTCACTTGATCCCTTTTGAGCCTGTTTAGAAAGAGTGGGAATCTAGACACCATTCGCCTTCATTTGATGCCTAATCTCTAACCCTTGACACCTAGAATAGGTTTATCCCACCTTTGCAAAAATGTGGAATTAGAAACGATCAGTTTGGGGGTTACATGGGAAATTACGGGAATGAGTGAGGAAGGTCAAAAGTTGGAAATATGATTTGTATTGTATAAAAGGGGGCTATATAAAAAAAAAAAAAAAAAAAAAAAAAAAAAAAATTCCGAAAAGAAAAAGTTGGCCCCCAATTCTGTGAAATATGTTTGATAAGTGACCTAGTTTGAGAGAGGGAATGCTTTCAACCCCAAGTGTATAAAATATGAACAAAGTTCTAGTTTGGGGGTTGAAGCATTGGGGAAACAAAGGTGAGCGGAAAAGCTGAAATTCCGGAATGTGTTATATGCAATGGAGAGCTTTTAGTTTCACATTCTTGTATTCGTATGTCCATTCCTTCGTTTGTACCCGAGAGCCTAGCCCCACATTTGTGTGGACTTAACTTTGAGCCATATTTTTGTTCAATATTGAGTAATCGGGTTGACAAGTGTGTAATCATGCGTATGAGTATCCTTGTGTATGTAACTGTATTGTTATTTGTAATGTAGAGCATGTGTTAGTGAACCCATAAACAATCTTAACTTGTTGATCATGATCTCCCATAATTCATTCATCATTCAGGCCGAGGTGGAAAATTGTGGGTTAGATGCATTAATGTAATTGTAATTGCATATTCATTTTGGCACTTGTTTAGCACATTTAAGTGAGAGTCTGAGACTTGCTTGGCCGGCAACCTTGTATGTATTGAGAACATGTCAAAAATATTTTGTGTTTATTGTTTTTATTTGTTAGGGTAGTTTTGTTTTTGTTTAATTCTTTTGTTTTACTCGGGGACGAGCAAAAGGTAAGTTTGGGGGTATTTGATGGATGTGGTTTTACCCATCCAAAAGATATGCTCCTAAGCTTATTTTCTGTTCGAATCCTTGAGAATTTAATGTATATTTGAGTGTTTTGTTAGTTCAGGGAATTAGTAAAATTGGTGAAGCAAAATGGTCAAGAAAGTTGGAGAAATCACTGTTGTGATGGGCGACCGCCCAGGACTTTATGGGCGACCGCCCAAGCTTGAGATGTCTAAACCTTGAAACCGCTGTTGGTGTGGGCGACCGCCCAAGTAATGGTAGGCGACCGCCCATGATGAAGTCCCACAAGGAGTAAAGTTGCTGTACACATGGGCGACCGCCCAAGGCAAGGTGGGCGACCGCCCACGTGTGATTAACACTGAAGGCCAAACCGCTGTTCTCATGGGCGACCGCCCAAGGCATGGTGGGCGACCGCCCATGTCCCGATTTCAAAATAACAGTTTCCTTTTTACTCGGAGGATTTGATGCCCTTTCCAAATCTTATCCCCTTTCTTCCCGAGAATAAATAGGGAATTTGCAGAAACAATTATTTTTATGTTTTATTTTCTTTTGGGTAATTGGAAAGGCTCAAGGATTGAAGGGTTGTTCATCATCACCAATCACGTTTTATGTATTTTTCTTTTTACTCATCTCTTTTGTCTTTTGAGATGAACATGAGTAGCTAAGTCTTTTATTTCATGGATTGGATGTAAGCAATATTAGGGTTTTATGATATAACATTATTTTGTCAATTTAATTTCTCCTTGTTTATCAAAGTGGTTTTCTTTCAATTCCTGAGTTGTCAATCTAATCAATTGTCACTTGTGAATTGTGTGAGTGTTGATTTACACAGTAACTTGGTTGATTAACACCGACTAAACTTTGATAATTAAATCTAATTGGCATCGTAACTGAGTCAAGAAGGTTTAGGTTCTTTTTTATCTTTTGTTCTTATTGAATTCTTTGTTTATTAATTCGACGTAATTGAAAGATTAATAAACAGGAATAGAAGGGTTGCAAATCGCACACCAAACCGTCCCAACCCTTATTATTGTGATTGAAACCTAGGAAATAATTGACCATTTTATTCTTAAAAATAACATAAATCCTTGGTACTGTGAAACTCCAATCCATGAATTCCTTTTAATCCTTGTCTCTTGTTGCTTGATTGCTTGATTACTTTTCTTTTTAGTATTTTATTTAATTAAGTTTTTAATTTAAATCAAACAAACAAAACCCCCCCCTTTTTGGTTACTTCTCACTAATTAAATTAACTTGTTAAAACCAACGAGTCTCCTGTGGTTCGACCCCTACTTGTGCATATTGCTACACCGGTAGTGAGTACACTTGCTCGGTAATTTATTACACAGTGGATTTTTGTCCATCAGTCATGATGTCCGACCTTCCCGTGGTTCGACCTCTTCGGCCTCGACCTCGAATTTGAGTTTGACCACCCCCTCGCGCTTCACTTTGGGTTTGAGTGGTTTGAGTGTTACTCCCTTTGGTATGACCATGATCACCCATTGGAAATGTTGCATCAACTTCGTCATTGCTCAAATTAAGCGTTTCTTGTGGTAGTGCTTGTACATTAAGATTTTCCCAAATGGAATCATCTTGGGGGAAAAATGGATGCGTAGTTGATACACTCTTTCCCTTATCGCCACGAGATGAAGACATTTTTTTTGGTGAAAAGATGAAATTATGTGAAAAAATGGAATTATGGAGACTTTGAGTTTGAGACTTTGCAAGTTTGAGATAATATAGAGTTTAATTGAGAGAGAGATTTGAGAGATTGAGATGAGAGAGAGATTTGAGAGATTAAGAGAATGAGTAGTGAAAAAAATGAAGGGAGGGGGAGGGTATTTATAGGTTGGAGAGAAAAAGAAAAAAACGTTTTAGGGACCAAAACAAAAAAAAAACCGTTTTAGGGACCAAAACGGTTAAGAATTTTTTTTTTTTTTACATTTTGGTTACTAAACAGTCAAAATGACCGTTATCTAATGGTCATTAAACAGGGACCGTCGGATCAAGAAATGGACGCACCAGATCAACTAGCCGTTGGTGGTTCACCGGCGGTTCCGGTTCCGGTTCCTGAACCGGCGGTTCACCGGTTTTTGAATTAACGAACCTTAACCGGACCGGGAAACCGCCGGTTCACCGGTTCAGCCGGTCCGGTTTCCCTCCGATTTTGAGCCGGTCCGGTTTCGGTTCGGACCCGGTTGGGCATCTCTAACAGCGGGACAGTGCAAATCCAACATCAACAAGTTAAGGTTGTGGCTTGCAACCTTTTTCTGGAAGGGTGACATAGCAGGTTTGACTATGGGGGGAGTCCATTCATAGACAGAGTTATCCTCCGTAAATCGATAGTACGTTTGTGGACCATTTCGAGCAAATATCTCATCGAGCTCCTTCGACAGTGACCACCATGGCTCATTAAAAACTGATAATGGAACGATACTTAGGTTTGGTTGAGTCAAAGTTTCCGCAAAAATATTTTGATACACTTCTGTTTCCTCCACCACCGAAGGAATTGGTTCCCCCACCACCAATTCACCATTAATGGACAAAAAAGGAGAGAAATTTGACGAATCACCGGCAATGATTGAAAACTCGTTCGTCGCTATGGACGATTCATCTGGAAAATTTCGAATCCATTCGAAAAGGAGAACAAAGAGAAGAGAAAATCGAAGATTAGAGGTTATATTTTCTGGTGTAATCGAAGAGGGAGACGGAGATAGAGAAACTAGGATTTCATCGTAATCGTAAGATGAACAACAAATGGACGAGAGAGAAAATGTGAAGAGAGAGAGTGGATATGGGTAGATTTAGAATTTTTAATTTTGGATTGGGCTGTCAATTTGGGTTGGATAAGGTTTAATTAATTTAGTGTTTAGGAGGATTTAATTAAGGGTTAGTGTTAATGAAGTGGGCCAGCCCTAATAAAATAATAATATATTTTGTCCAAAAAGGGAAAGGTGAAGCTTCTAACGGAACGCCTTTTTGGGTAATTGGTGAAGCTTTTATTGGGACATAAGGAGTATTTTTTTTTGAATAGACTGTAGTTGGAAAAAAGAGTCCAAGTTGCCTACGTACCCGAAATGGGATCAAGTCATAACGTAGTTCAAATGAGAGAAGAAGAAGGATTTTTTTTAGGAGACTGTACTTGGAAAAAAGAGTCCATGTGAGGACCCCGACTCGGAACCTACACGTGTCCCGAGCTGAAGCGTCCCCAAACTAACCTAAATATTTACTAACTTTTAAAACTTTGATTTAACTTTCAAACATAAGCACAATTATCATAATCATTTCAAAATAACTCTACACCTTTCCACTTTGGAGGAAGAGTTGACCAACTTTAAAAGTAATAAACTGTTTTAATTACAAAAAGGTATCGGTTATAACGTAGAATTAAAGTTTATAAATACAAACTCCCTAAAGGAATTATACCAAAATACACTTTCTACGCCAACCTATACATACCCTGACAATTCCCAAAATCTCACTTTCCAAACTCCTCACCGCCCTTACTTGGCCGGTCCGCTTGTCTCGGGATCTAAAAACATTAAAGGGAGAGGGGTGAGAATAAATCTCAGCAAGCTATTATGAATGCAGCAATATGCCATATAAGATGCAACACATAACAAGTTGCATATAACACATTGGAAAAGTTGTAAACACTTTACATTACCTCGGTTTACCTTTTTCCGTCTGAACAATAGTCGTACAACATTGGATATAAAATTCCAATCTTAGGTGAGCTGCTTAGGCAATACTCACATCTTATAAGACCCATTTCTCAGGGAACCATATAAGATAGTAGCAACTCTGTAAGGCTTTTGGCTCAATACATATGCTATAACCCGACCTGTGGCCACAAGAGGGGACGGTCACAGATATAACATAATCCGATCACATTAGGTCACACTTCCATAATTGATCGTATTATGTTATACCCCCAATATCAGCTGATTAACACATTATCAAGCACATAATAGTTACTTGAAATATAATCCACAAAGGGGATAAGCAACATAGCCTCATGGTAAAATATACTCATGTCCAACCAATATCATTGTGCAACATTTAAGTAATACACTATACATAGTACAATCAATGAATATGAAATCAAATAAGATAACAATATAACCAAATAATCCACACTTGGGACATAATATAATAATATGCTAATTAATCCACACTTGGGATAACAATGTCACAATGTGATAACACACATTTCCAACTAGTGTAATGGTGTAACCTATAGCTTCTACACTGTTCAAACTAACCACCAAGGGTATGTAGCAAGTAAGGTCACCATGTACCATAAACCATTCCTGCGTAGTCATTACACAACCTCGGATAACCTTAATAAAAGTTCATGATCTACTTCCCAAGTTCGAACCACATTGGTGAAGTACGAATCAAGCTTAACAACCATTTTCCGAAAAATATTCAATATTAAAAGGTCTCTATAAAGATTCAAGCTAAATTTATCAAGTTGGAATCACATTGCTTAGGTGGCCCAAGTAGTCTACTTTAATCTAGGTTAAAGAAGATTAATTCATATTCGGGGAAAGTTAGGTTCCACTACTCTAAATGGGTTAAGAATCATGCTAGAGGTTGCTAGTAAGAATTCAGCAAGACAGGGAACTGGATGAAATTCTGTCAACATGGGCGACCGCCCAAGGGTCATGAGCGACCGCCCAAGCAAAGGGTAAAAGATAGTGCAGTCACTGAGGTCATGGGCGACCGCGCAGGAATAACATGGGCGACCGCCCAAGGTTAGAAGGAATTGAAGGTCAATTGCTGAGGTGATGGGCGGCCGCTCAACCCCACCATGGGCGACTGCCCAGGGGAACTTTTGCCAGATTTGCAGCTGCACCCAAAATCCAAACCTAAGCTTACTCAATTTTTGTGAACCTAGAAGGCTTACTAACCTCATAAATCTCATACTAAACCATGTAACCCAAAATGATTTAATCTTAGATCATTTACCACTTGAATCTCTACCTATTTCACTACCACATTCCAAGTTTGAACTTCTTAATTTAATTAAGCCCATTTGCTTACCCTCTTGGCCCACTTTCTTAATCAACACATTCTAAATATTTAACTAAATTTCTCAACTCCAAGAAGGTTTCCAAGCATCAAACAACCATTTCAATAACAAGAACAACATTAAATAGTTTATGAATATCACATAGAAGAGGAAGTCATAATAACTCACTTTAGGAAATAAGAGGTGGATTAAGGATTTTCTTGGCTTGATAAGCTCCCCTTGTTGCCCCGAACATGGAAGTACACTCGGATTAGGAAATGGAGGAGGATTGAGCTTGCTAAGGACTTGGAAGGAGAGATGTGGAGGAGAGAGCTTCCATGGATGTCTTTTTGATAATTGAGGAGGTGAAAGAGAAAGTGATGGGAGAAGTATAGGGAAGTGAAATGAAAGGAGGTGATATAAAAGGATGAGGTATGGGTTAAAGGTTAACCCATAAATGAAATCTTTCCCCTTATCTCAAATAAGCCCCTCTACTCTCATTCTTTACACTACACACCTAGACTACACTTCATACTTTATCTATTTTCTATTTTTATACTTTTCCCAAAATGCTTTATTTAATTTCTCTTGCAATCCTAAGATTTTAAAATCATTTCCCAACCATCTCATCTTAAAATAAGAAATTAAAGACATAAAATGAGCACATAAAATTAACATTAATATTAAAAGCATATAATATAATACTAAAATTAGTGCCTAGGTTTAGGGTCGTTACACTCACTCCCCCTTAAAGAAATTTCGCCCCGAATTTTGCTTATTCAATTCATCAAACAACAGTGGTTATACCACATCTTACATTTCTACCTTTGTTTTCCATGAAGCACTTCTCAACTCAAAAGATAAGTCCATTTCACCTTCAAGCCTTGATCAGTATCATCACCACTTGATTTTCTTAATATCATTTACGAGGATAACTCTATTTCTTTTTCTAGGTTATACGCAATCTCTTTCTGATCAGATTTACACATTCGTTGACCAGAAACTATTTCAAGACCAGCAGCTTTGTTCCCAATAGTTCACCCAACATACTACTAATCCACATCTTAGCTCATACAACGCTTCATAAGGAACCATCTTAACACCCGATTAATAACTATTATTATATGGAATCTCTACAATTGGTAAGCATAGAATATAACGTCCTCTAAAATCAATGGTACATGCCGTAGCACATTTTCAACAATATGTAATAATTCTCAATATCTATCAAACTAAGCCTAATAGCATCAATCTATTCTAAAAGACTTTCCCACCTGATATCTATCCAATTCATTTAATATTATCCTCCATGCGCCATGTAAAATCAAACTATCTTCAAACATATATGATAACTTGATTAACGAATATCTCATCAACATATATATATAATGAGTAGAAAATACAAATCAATTTTCTATAAACAAACAACATACCCCTTTTTACTTCCAAGGTAACTCAATCACAAAATCCATCGTGATGATACTCTCAAGTTCAATCTAGAACTCTAAATGTTCTAATAAATCTTCTAACGTCAATATTCTATTTTCACATTTGTGATCAAACCACCTTATGTCTTGACTCACTTGAAACGAGTTATTTCAATTTTCTCATCCGCAATTCTCATAATACAAACATTAAATAACTGCCCACGGAATAATAAATGTGGACATGCTAATAAGACCCTGATTCCATAAACGAAATATTAATTGACCATATTTCACAATTCAATGTTCCAATTATGTTCAGGTCCAGTGACAGATCAATATCCGAATCAAATGGTTGGCCGCCCACAACGGAGCCGATCCAACTCCAATACAAAACTGAGTCTACTGCGACCGTCACATTAATAACCCCACAATTTATCAAATCATTTCTCGGATCAAAACTTTAATGTAATTAATCACTATAGGGGAACTAGGTTGCCTTTCTACTTGCTTCTGTACGAACTATATCTTTAAAATAACATGTCTTTCTAAAATTTACAACATCTTTCAGAATTCCAAAGGATAGATAAAAAGAGATCCAATGAGACTCAAATGGTTTATTTATTTAAAACCGTCCCATACCAGTTTTAATTAACTAAACCACTCACAATTTTAAGAAATTTCAAAAGATTGATAAGCTAAACAAAACTAACTCGAGTGATCTAATTATCTACAACCGTCCCATACCAGCGGTAGATAATCAAATTACTCACAGATATTAATGTGTACAAAAAACGGTTCACTGACCTTATTAAATCAAACTATCCCCGAAGGGCACAAATGCTCATACAGAAGTTCAATATACAATCCAAAGTTTTAAAACACATTTAAAACAGTTCTAACATAATATTCTTGTTTGACCTCTATTTATAGTGTAGCCACCACTCCTAATATTTATACTTAGTTAAATTCTCTATAAGAAAACACAATCTCGTAATACTATTACTATCTTCTATAAATAACACTAAAACATTCATTAAGATAATAAACTTGGTAAATCATCCTTAATTCAATAATTCCTCAAGTTGAATATTCAACACTTTTATTTAATTTGAGCCATCCATTCCCTACTTTTGATACTGGTATTGTACTTAGTAACAACATATTGCAAACCTCAATTTTCCGATCACATACCATGATTTTCTAATAAGAAAATATAATTGGAACTCACATATATCAATCATCCCCAAATTGCAATTAAACATTAACAGTGTAAACTAACTTACCTCTCGATAACCATCAACAAACTCAAAATCCGTATAACGTCAATACTTTCCCAAGCATCACACCAATCTCTCACATGAGTCACGCAACTAAGTCAACATATAGGGCGTAATCATCCTAAAGTATCCTGTCTTCCAATAATATTTATCCTCATATTATTTTCTCAACTAATGATAATCATCTCTCAAAACAAACCATATACATATATCACCAATTCATGAAGTTGATCATATAAGTCACCAATAACTATATCTATTATACTTCTTCACATTTACCCTATTTACTTCTCCATAACCAATACACAACCACAAATCATATAATTCATACTAGATACAAATGTTGTCTTAGGCATATTCTTAAAACAAATATTCACTGTAAGTGTAACACCCCGAAAATTTTAACTAATAACCATTGAGTATTCTACTAGTTTCTAAAATCAGTCATACCAATCATCAACAAGTGATAACGAATACTTATTCTTCACAGTTACCAATTTAAGATCTCTATAATCTATACATAACCACCAAGTACCATCTTTTCTAAATATGGTAACAATTTATCTTTACGGAGATTCGCTAAGCTTATTTTCTTCTTTATCAAATAATTTCCCAAGTTGAATCATCAATTCCATTATCCCAATTAGTGTCCTCTATATAGGAATTCGAATACCAAAATAGTACCTTATATCAACTCAAAGCCTCAATACCTTGGCATGATACCTGATGAAAACCCATTTCCATTCATCCAAAACCAAAACTCATCTCACCCAAGTCCAAAGCCAAATAAAATACCCAAAATTAACAACCAATAATTATATATTATCAATTTCATCATAAAACTTCATATGATCAAGCATCGAAGGAAAGCATAATAACTTACGATCAACTTAATTTACAAATTTCCAAAACTGCAACCAATTCCATAGCACAAAAACCGAGTTACTGGGCAATTCCACTCATCTCAAAAATCACAAAATTAATCTAACGGAAAGCTCTCAAAAGCTAATCGATTTAGACTCAAATCACTTGAATCTGGTTTAAAATGAATAAGTTATGGCTTATCACAAGTTTTCACATCCATCAAGATTACCACAAAATATCAAACTCAGGTTTTAATCTCTACACATCATAATTATAACACAGCCAATGCCCTTCTATAAGGTTTTTGGATATAGGAAATAATCCTGACATTAGATCCATATGAAATTCTATCACCCTAACTGGCGGCAAGAAATACTCTGATGGAAACACTTTACTAGTTCATTTACCCCGATACATGAGATATTTTGGGTGACTTTTACTCACGTCTATTACATAAACCAAATAACCCCCACATTCTTTAGACCATACTTTTGATCTTTAAGGCATATATGACATAATATCAAATAACGACTTATCCGCCTCAACCACACACAGAGGCAAATCAACATAGATAAGGAGACTCGCCTCTTGCGACAGTCTATCCCAACACAACAACTACTCAACCAATTAGGTCAAGTATAACAATAATCACGAATTGGCATATCTATCACATCCACTGGCAATACATGCCCACATGATCATGACTACCATGATAATCAAGTATGATTCGAGGTACTCTCCCATAGGAGTAGAAACCTCCAGCACGTAATGCAAATTCTTAGGCAGTTTATGCAAATGAAAGCAAAAATATGCAATGCCACATGGGAATAAGATGAACTGGGATCCATAAAAGTATGACCCCTAACTCCTGAGACAGGTAATATACCTCTAATAACTGCGGAGGAGTCTATCTCTCCATTCGGTCTCATCATGTTCCCATACTACTCACGTCCTTGATTCCTTGGGTGATCATTACCATTTTCCGCCATTAGATCAAACTCCTGCATTAAACACTCGACGTCGGTTATCGCACACTCGCACTCAGCTAGACTCTACCCGAGAACTCTAACCGAGCTCTGATACCAACTGTGAGGACCCCGACTCAGAACCTACATGTGTCCCGAGCTGAAGCGTCCCCAAACTAACCTAAATATTTACTAACTTTTAAAACTTTGATTTAACTTTCAAACATAAACACAATTATCATAATCATTTCAAAATAACTCTACACCTTTCCACTTTGGAGGAAGAGTTGACCAACTTTGAAAGTAATAAATTGTTTTAATTACAAAAAGGTATCGGTTATAACGTAGAATTAAAGTTTATAAATACAAAATCCCTAAAGGAATTATACCAAAATACACTTTCTATGCCAACCTATACATACCCTGACAATTCCCAAAATCTCACTTTCTAAACTCCTCACCGCCCTTACTTGGCCGGTCCGCCTGTCTCGGGATCTAAAAACATTAAAGGGAGAGGGGTGAGAATAAATCTCAGCAAGCTATTATGAATGCAGCAATATGCCATATAAGATGCAACACATAACAAGTTGCATATAACACATTGGAAAAGCTGTAAACACTTTACATTACCTCGGTTTACCTTTTCCCGTCTGAACAATAGTCGTACAACATTGGATATAAAATTCCAATCTTAGGTGAGCTGCTTAGGCAATACTCACATCTTATAAGACCCATTTCTCAGGGAACCATATAAGATAGTAGCAACTCTGTAAGGCTTTTGGCTCAATACAGATGCTATAACCCCGACCTGTGGCCACAAAAGGGAACGGTCACAGATATAACATAATCCGATCACATTAGGTCACACTTCCATAATTGATCGTATTATGTTATACCCCCAATATCAGCTGATTAACACATTATCAAGCACATAATAATTACTTGAAATATAATCCACAAAGGGGATAAGCAACATAGCCACATGGTAAAATATACTCATGTCCAACCAATATCATAGTGCAACATTTAAGTAATACACTATACATAGTACAATCAATGAATATGAAATCAAATAAGATAACAATATAACCAAATAATCCACACTTGGGACATAATATAATAATATGCTAATTAATCCACACTTGGGATAACAATGTCACAATGTGATAACACACATTTCCAACTAGTGTAATGGTGTAACCTATAGCTTCTACACTGTTCAAACTAACCACCAAGGGTATGGAGCAAGTAAGGTCACCATGTACCATAAACCATTCCTGCGTAGTCATTACACAACCTCGGATAACCTTAATAAAAGTTCATGATCTACTTCCCAAGTTTGAACCACATTGGTGAAGTACGAATCAAGCTTAACAACCATTTTCCGGAAAATATTCAATATTAAAAGGTCTCTATAAAGATTCAAGCTAAATATATCAAGTTGGAATCACATTGCTTAGGTGGCCCAAGTAGTCTACTTTAATCTAGGTTAAAGAAGATTAATTCATATCCGGGGAAAGTTAGGTTCCACTACTCTAAATGGGTTAAGGATCATGCTAGAGGTTGCTAGTAAGAATTCAGCAAGACAGGGAACTGGATGAAATTCTGCCGACATGGGCGACCGCCCAAGGGTCATGAGCGACCGCCCAAGCAAAGGGTAAAAGGTAGTGCAGTCACTGAGGTCATGGGCGACCGCGCAGGAATAACATGGGCGACCGCCCAAGGTTAGAAGGAACTGAAGGTCAATTGCTGAGGTGATGGGCGGCCGCTCAAGCCCACCATGGGCGACCGCCCAAGGGAAATTTCGCCAGATTTGCAGTTGCACCCAAAATCCAAACCTAAGCTTACTCAATTTTTGTGAACCTAGAAGGCTTACTAACCTCATAAATCTCATACTAAACCATGTAACCCAAAATGATTTAATCTTAGATCATTTACCACTTGAATCTCTACCCATTTCACTACCACATTCCAAGTTTGAACTTCTTAATTTAATTAAACCCATTTGCTTACCCTCTTGGCCCACTTTCTTAATCAACACATTCTAAATATTTAACTAAATTTCTCAACTCCAAGAAGGTTTCCAAGCATCAAACAACCATTTCAATAACAAGAACAACATTAAATAGTTTATGAACATCACATAGAAGAGGAAGTCATAGTAATTCACTTTAGGAAATAAGAGGTGGATTAAGGATTTTCTTGGCTTGATAAGCTCCCCTTGTTGCCCCGAACACGGAAGTACACTCGGATTAGGAAATGGAGGAGGATTAAGCTTGCTAAGGACTTGGAAGGTGAGATGTGGAGGAGAAAGCTTCCATGGATGTCTTTTTGATAATTGAGGAGGTGAAAGAGAAAGTGATGGGAGAAGTATAGGGAAGTGAAATGAAAGGAGGTGATATAAAAGGATAAGGTATGGGTTAAAGGTTAACCCATAAATGAAATCTTTCCCCTTATCTCAAATAAGCCCCTCTACTCTCATTCTTTACACTACACACCTAGACATTTAAATCACGAAAGTCTACACAAATGTGTATCTGCCCACTCTTCTTCTTCACCGGGACAATGCTTGCAATCCACGTAGGGTACTTGACTTCTCTAATAAATCTGGCCTCAATCAACTTATCGATTTCCTCTTCTATTTTGGCTTTCAATTCAGGAGAGAATGTTCGTCGTTTTTGTTTTATTGGTCGGGCTCCATGATTGATAGCTAGATGATAAACAACTACCTTGGGGTCAAGTCCAGACATTTTCTAGTAAGTCCATGCAAAAACATCTTTAAATTCAAGCAACAACTTCAAGTATTTTTTCTTCTTCCACAGGATTTAAGTGAGCACGAATGAAGATGGGTCTTGGGTCTTCTGTTGTTCCTAAGTTGAGTTCCTTAAGTTCATCAATCGTTGGTTGCCCCCAGTCTTCAAGTTGTGGTGGTGCATCATCAATTTCTTCTTCTGAAGATTCTGATCCATCACTCTCTTCAAAAGTACTGTGGTGTACCGAGGCATAGATTTGCTCATCATCATCTTCCTTATTTGGTATCTTTTTTCTTGTAGACTTGACGGTCTAGAGACATCTCTTGTCTTGTCAATATGATGATATTTCTTCTAGCCCTGAGAGTACCATCATTGCTGATTTCAAGCATTGTTTTCCTTTTCATGCGAGAAGGTACCAAACTTCGCATGCCTTCATCTTCTTTACGTTTTTCTTGTTGATCAAGCTTCGAAGCTAAAGCCATGCCATATGTATGAGAAGGAGGTTGGGGTCCTAATCTCTTAAACACTGATTTAGAAGAGCTTTGGACTACCTCAGATGATGACAGTTGAGCTCCCAATCTTTCGAACACTGATTTAGAGGCGATTAGTGGTCCATTTGATGTATCGACTTGACCTTGTGGTCCCAACTTGTCGAACACGCTTCCACTCACATTCGAGCTTCCAATGCAATCAAATACAGACCTCCTTGAAGTCAGGCATTCTTGATTATCTTCTTCTTTGTCTTCTTCTTTATCTTCTTCTATTGTGATATATTGGACCATCTTTGCCTTGACGTCCCCCTTATAGGGACGTGAATGGGCTCATTTGGAGTAAAGCTGAGACCGGTCTTTGGAGCCATAATTGTTGGTGTAATGCTCTAGGCTTTAGTTATGTTTAACTCAAAACCGCTATGTATCATCTTTATCGTTTATTATAGAGAAAGATTATTTGGTTCATTATATGTTTACATGTTTATTATATTGAACTGCGTCCCTAGTTGTTGTGAACAACTAGTAAAAGTTGGTAATGGGTAATCATGGAGATGATTATATGCATGGAGATGCACATTACACTTATGGGTACTTGTTAGAGAACAAGTACTGGACTTGACCTACTTATGAGATTTATGACATGGTCTGTTGTCATGATTAAATCTCATGATAGTCATGTCATTAGAATCCTCGTACCTGATATTATCATCGTCTTCCACATGATGAACGTTATGTTTAATGTAGTCTAACACTATCTTTAGTCGGATGGCTATAAGGGCTATGTAAGCATGATTGAATTCTTGTAGGAAAGAATGATAAGTCAAGATGGGATTTGTCCCTCTTATGAAGAGAGATGTTTGCTTGGGCCCCTCGATGAATAGTGTTGATGAAATGTATGGCCATACTCAAGTGATTTGATAGAGATCAAATGCATTGGGATTATCAACATATTCGGAATCGAGAAAGCATTGAACATAATGAGTTGACATAGACCATGACTCATATTCAATTGGACATCGTGGACAAAGGGATTGTGACATTGGATCTATAAAGGAATCAAGCTTTGATGTTATATTTAATTGGGTGGACATAATAATTTTCTAGAAGTCACTTATGTCTTGTGAGGTTGATGTTTCAACTCACTACCAACATAAAATATAATTCCTAAAGGGTCACACACAAAAGAACGGGTTAAAAATGGCTAAAAGGATGAATTATGTGTTGGGTTTTAGAGTATAAACGCAGCGGAAAGTCAAAAAATATTTAATTTATAGAAAATCGGTATCCGTGTGTTATCGCATAAAATTTGATAAATTCAAGAACGGAGTTTAAGAAATTACCAACTCGCGTAAGCCGATTCGCTTGAGGATTCCACTTGCAATCTCTCTAGACGTATCCACACGTACAAATTGCTGGGAACGATTGATGCAAAGAAGGTGCTAGCCTTCTTCACCTCTTCTCCTTTCTCTATCTCTTGTAGCCTCTCTTGTGAAAAGGGAAAAAGAAGATTAGAGATTAGGTTTTTTAGGCTTAGATAAGTTGTTTATATATAGGGATAATTTTGACTCACTTGTCAAACTAAGCCCCTTAACTTTCATTATGTAAGTTTTAACCTTAAACTTACACTAATGACATAATGAATCATAACTTATCCATTCACAACTTATAACCCTTTAACTATCCCAGTAACTTGTACTTATGCGTGTGACCCTCTAGGTTTCTAACACGAAGGTAGTATATCCACACAAACTAAGGTAACCGACTAGCATCAGTTGTTAGCCACCCAACGTGATAGAAAAATGGTAGCGAACCATAAACCACTATGAACAGTCGTAGTTAAATCTCTTCGTCTTAATATCCAAATTATTATTAATACATGAAGCGTCATTATCAATAATAATATTTACTTGGTTCTAGAAATATCTTAACTTGACTCTATGACTAACTTGTCATGCCATGGCCATGGACTTTCAAGTTACTTATATTTCAACCAAGAGGCCAGGATATAATCTTCATAAAGAAGTGACGAATCCTCTCTCGACGTTTCACTATTTCCTCTACACTTCATGTTTCATCCAATCTCTAATTATTGTAGACATATTTCAGCACTACTTTAATAAGAGTTAAAATAAAACAATTCATGTATGAAATAAATAAATGTCTCAAGTCTAGGGATTTAACACACTGCTCATATTGAGAATATTAATGATGCTAAATACACGTAGTATTCTCAATGACGGGCCAATCCAGTTAACTCAACTTACTTAGAGCACCCGTATTGATGACTTGGAACACTATCCCTCAGTCTAGCGAGAAAGACTTTAGTCATCACATACGTTGGTCATAATTATCAATGTCCACTATTAATAATTACTATCTGACCAAGGATAACGTTTATGAACATATATATCATAAAATTCTCACCAATAATAGAATCCTCAATTATCATTTTATGATATAATAATTTATGTTCAATGGACTTCATTATTTAAATTAAGCGAGCAGAAAAGCTAAAATTAAATAATAAATACTGCCATTAAAATAATATAAAATATGTCTTGGCACATTGTGCACACACTTTCAGTCTCCCACTTGCACTATTGCCAAGCACCATGAGATCGTAGTCCCAATGCCCTCACATGCTTCTCATGTTTCTGCTGAGCTAAGGCTTTAGTAAGGGGATCTGCAACATTTTCCTATGTACCTATTTTGCTGACCAACACATCACCTCTCTGAACTATCTCTCTGAGTAAGTGATACTTTCGAAGTACATGTTTGGATCGATGGTGAGACCTTGGTTCCTTTGCCTGAGCTATGGCTGCATTACTGTCACAGCATAAAACAACTGGATCAACAATGCTAGGAACCACCCCAAGTTCCTTTATGAAGTTCTTGATCCAAATAGCTTCCTTGGCTGCTTCAGAAGCTGCTATATATTCGGACTCTGCTGTGGAATCTGCTACTGTTTCCTGCTTGGAGCTCTTCCAGCATACAGCTCCTCCATTTAAACAAAACATATAACCTGATTGAGATTTCTGATCATCCTGATCAGTTTGGAAACTAGCATCAGAATATCCTCTGATTACTAGTTCTTCCTCTCCTCCATAGACCATAAAAAAATCTTTTGTTCGTCTCAAGTACTTGAGAATGGTCTTTACTGCAATCCAATGGTTCTCTCCAGGATTGGCTTGATATCTACTCGTCATGCTTAAAGCATACGAGACATCTGGCCTCGTGCATAACATAGCATACATAATGGAACCCACAGCCGAAGCATATGGAATACTTTCCATTTTGTCTTTCTCTTCTTGAGTCTTAGGACTCATAGTCTTAGAAAGACGTACACCATGTGACACTGGCAAGAATCCTCTCTTGGAATCTTGCATATTGAATCTCTTCAATACTTTGTCTATGAACGTGCCTTGACTTAGTCCAAGCAACCTTTTAGACCTATCTCGGTATATCTTAATTCCTAAGATATAGGCTGCCTCTCCCAAGTCTTTCATGGAGAAGTTCTTGTTCAACCAATCCTTGGTTGATTCTAGATTTGTCCTATCATTTCCAATGAGTAGGATGTCATCAATGTATAATACTAGGAACAATACAGCGCTCTCACTAACCTTCTTATACACACAAGGTTCTTCAGGGTTTTTTACGTAGCCAAATTCTTTGACTACTTCATCAAACCTCTGATTCCAACTCCTAGAAGCTTGCTTTAATCCGTAGATTGACCTTCGCAACTTACAAATCTTAATTTGACCTTTGAATGATTCAAAACAAACAGGTTGAGTCATATAGACATCCTCTGTTAACTTTCCATTAAGAAAAGCAGTTTTGACATCCATTTGCCATATCCCATAATCATTGTAAGCAGCTATTGCAAGCAAGATCCTAATGGACTTTAGCATGGCTACTGGCGAAAAAGTTTCATCGTATTCAATTCCTTGACGTTGAGTAAAACCTTTAGCCACTAACCTTGCCTTATAGGTGTTTACATTACCATCCATGTCAGTTTTCTACTTGAAAACCCACTTGCACCCTACGGGTTTTACCCCAACTGGTGCCTCTACCAAATCCCAAACTTGATTGGTAGCCATGGAGTCCATTTCAGATCTCATGGCCTCAAGCCATTTCTCTGATTCAGATGAAGCGATAGCTTCCTCATACGTCTTAGGCTCATTGTCTTCGACAAGCCATATTTCCCCTGGCTGGGTTACTTGTAGGCTATATCGAGATGGTGGACGAATCACCCTTTGAGACCTACGTAGCTCTTGTGTGTCATGAGTCTCTTCTTGAGGCGGTGATTCCACAGTCACTCGTGGTTCATCCGTCTCATGAAGTGGCTCACGATCCAACTCGGTTGTGGTTTCTTGAATTTCTTCAAGATCTATTTTTCTCCCACTACTTTCTTCAGAAATGAACTGTGTTTCTAAGAATGTAGCATATCGAGCAATTGTGATCTTATGCTCAGTTGGGTGATAAAAATAGTATCCTTTAGTTTCTTTAGGATAACCCACAAAAATGCATTTGGTGGCTCTCGCAGCAAGCTTATCTGTCTCGTTAGACTTGACATAAGCCTCGCAACCCCAAACCTTTAAATAAGACAAATTGGGTTTCTTCCCAAACCATAGTTCATATGGTGTCTTATCTACTGCCTTAGTTGGAACACGGTTAAGTGTGTGCGCAGCCGTTTCTAATGCGTATCCCCAAAAGGATAATGGAAGACTTGTATCGGCCATCATTGATCTAACCATATCCAAAAGGGTACGGTTTCTCCTTTCAGATACACCATTCCACTGCGGTGTAGCTGGAGGGGTTAACTCGGAAACTACCCCTTTATCCTTAAGGTGATCAATGAAATCTTGGCTAAGATATTCACCCCCACGATCAGATCGAAGAGTTTTTATCCTTTTACCAAGCTGATTTTCTACTTCGTTTTTAAACTCTTTGAATTTCTCAAATATTTCTGACTTGTGCCTCATTAAATAAATATATCCATATCTACTTAAATCGTCGGTAAAAGTCACGAAGTATGAAAATCTTCCTCGAGCATGAGTTGAAAGTGGTCCACACACATCACTGTGTACAAGCCCTAACAATTCACTTGCTCTTTCTCCCTTCTTTGGAAATGGCGCTTTGACCATTTTACCTTGTAAACAAGCTTCACATATTTCTATGGGTTCATAATTAAATGAATCCAAAAGAGCTTCATTCTGAAGCTTCATTATGCGTTTAGTGCTTACATGGCCTAAGCGACAATGCCATAAGAGAGTCATGTTTGAGTAGTTAGTCTTTTGTTCTTTTCTACTTACTTGGAGTACTTTCTTTTCTTGATCTAAAACATAGAGACCATTATTAAAATGTCCACATCCATAGAACATACCATTCAAATAAAAGAAACAAGACTTGTTCTTAAATTCAAAAGTAAAACCCTTAGCATCCAAACAAGACACTGAAATAATGTTCTTGGAAAAACTAGGAACATAATAACAATTCTCCAAATTTAAAATCAATCCACTTGGCAAGTTTATGGGATATCTTCCTACAGCTAAAGCAGATATCTTCTTGCCATTAGCAACTCGTAGGTCCACCTCGCCTTTGGAAACCTTCCTTTGATCACTTAGCCCCTGTAAGTTCACACAAATGTGAGAACTACCTTAATCAATAATCCAAGAAGAAGAAAAAGACATACTGCACTCAATCATAAAGATACCTGAGGCACTTGCTTCACCCTTCTTATTCTTGAAGGATGGGCAATTATTCTTCCAGTGTCTTTTGTTACCACATTGGAAACACTTTGCTTCCTTCTCATCTGCTGACGGCTGCTGATAACGCTTGCCTTTAGCTTTAGGCACCTCTTTCACTTTCTTGCCTTTGGAATAACTTCCAGTTGCCTTTCTTTTGGTACCTCGTACCACGTTAACATGTGAAATAGGCTCCTTGCCTTTGGACTTTGCTGAAATATCTTTCTCAGCAGTCCTAAGCATGGAAAGCAAGTCTGAAATGGATTTTTGCATGTCATTCATATTAAAATTCATGACAAACTGTGAATAACTCTCTGGCAAGGATGACAAAATTACATCTGTAGCCAAGTCTTCATCCAACTTGGATCCCAAGTTCTCGAGCCTCTCTATGTACCCTATCATCTTGAGCACATGAGACTCAACTGAGGCTCCCTCTTGCATCTTGCTATGGAACAAAGCTCTAGAGGTATCATATCTTTCTGCTCTAGCAGACTTACGATAGAGTTTCTTAAGATGAAGGTCAATATATCTGGCCAACATCTCTTCATGCTATTTTTGCATTTCAGGAGACATTGCACCTAGCATGATACACTCAACATCTATCGAATCCTCAAGATATTTCTCATACTTAGCTTTTTCCTCAGCTGAAGCGTCATCAGCTGGAGCCTTTGGCTCCTCTTGATTATCTAGGACATACAACTTTCTCTGGGCCCGCAGTACAATTCTTAACTTTCTGTACCACTCGAGATAGTTGGGTCCAGTGAGCACGTTCTCCTTTTCCAGGATGCTCCCAAGTTTCAGGTTATGTTCGTTTTGATTAGTCATGGTATCTACAACAAAATAAATAGCATAAATAAGTACATAAAAATATTTATTTTAATGGTCTTTTATTACTCCCACTGAATTTTTCGAAAATCAAAAGCCCTCTCTTTTGAAAACGGAGAATTGTGTTGGCTTATTCTCTAGGGGATACCAAATCCTATAAATTTAGTTTGCACATAACTGAGCTATAACTACAAACTAAATATATTAGGTAGGCACTTACTTTGCCAATTGTAAATCCATACAATTTTGGTATATAATATGTTGGGTTAAAATAACTAGATTCAAACCTATGAATCAAACCCAACCAACTGCCCCTTAAAAAATTTAACCTTACTTGAGCTAAAATATTAAATTTTCTAAGTTAAATCAAAACCATTAATTTTTCTTAAAAAATATGATTGTTATAAAAATGGCCCACAACTGAGTTGTAACGGCCTTTAGATAACTTACAACTATTTTTAAGAAACGTTATGGAGGGCAAAACTTGATTTAATATTTTTAAGGAATTTTAAAATATGTCTCACCAAGCATGCATAATAATTAAAGCATACACAATAATTAAAATGCAAAAATAAACATGCAATGATCATGAGCCATCTATCTAGGATTGGGTCAAGCCAATGACTCAATCACAAAGTCAACCTAAAAGTAATTCATGTCCATGAATTAGCGGCTCCTTTAGTTGAATCTTGGATGGTGTCACTTTTTGATCGCTTCATATTGATTCTCCGCGTTATCCGTCTTTTCTTTATTTCTATTCTACAACTAAAACCAAATTCTCTAGAATTTTACATCATCTACTATCTCGTTTTAACATACGAGGAGAACTCAAGGGAATGGGTAAAATTATAGAAATATAAAGAGACGTCCACAAAACCTATGCCCATGATCATGCACCATGCAATAATATAATTAAAATTGAACTCAATTAATCAACTGACTTACTCTAACATTGTTAATTATTAAACTAAATAAATAACAATGTAATTGTTTGAAAAGGAAATGAAACAAAACCATTTTGAAAACCAGCACCATTACATACAGTAGCCATGCATTTCATTTTCAAAACCAATTTGAAAAAAAACTTTATTTTCAAAATGAATTCATTTTAAAAAAATGAACAGTCCGTCAGTTTCAATCAATACCAATAAATGGTCCGTTTCAAAAATGAACAGTTAAAAAAAAAAAAAAAAAAAAAGATCAGTTTCAAAGCCCATTTTGAAAACTACTCCCTCCGTCCAAGTTAATACTTCACAGTTACTGTTCTCACGTAAATTAAGGAGAAAATATTATATTGAAAATATTGTGAGTGTGAAAATAAAATAGGAGAGAGAATTAGTGGAGGGAATAGTAAATTATAATGGTGTTGTGAATATTAAAATAATGTAGGAGAGAGAATGAGTGGAGAGAATAGTAAAGATTCTTTTTCCATTTTAGGTAAGAAACAAAGTGTGAAGTACTCCCTCCGTCTCACCGATCTTAAGAAAAGTTTCTATTTTGGGCGTCCCGCTAATCTTAAGAAATCTCAAAATAGAAAATTTTTATTATTTTTATACTCTTTCTACCCCACTCATTCTCTCTCCTACTTTACTTTTACACTCACAACATTCTCTCTCCTAACTATTCATCCCACTCATTCTCTCTCCTATTTAATTTTTCACACTCACAACACTTCTTTCACTCATTCTCTCTCCTAATACTATAATAATATTCCTTAATTCCCGTGCCATTTTACTTTTTCTCAAGTTCGCTGGGACGGAGGGAGTACTCCCTCCGTCCCACTATACTTGACACCCAAGGGTGGGTTCAAAAATCAAGGAAAAAGAATAAAATAAAAAAAATGTGTGGTGTAAATGTGTTGGTTGAATAAATGTAGTGTTGGTTGAATAAATGTGTGGTAGAAAATGAAGAGAGAGAATGAGTGGTGGGGTAGAGTGAATATAAAAATATAAAAACTTGGTTATTTTTGAAGTAAGTATAAAAATGGAAAGGTCAAGTGTCAAGTAGTACCAATAAATGGTACGTATGTAATTAGACGCCCAAAAATAAAAAAGTGTGAAAACCCAGGAGGAGTATTTCTTTTCCAAAATGAACAATGACCTCTGTTCATTTCAAAATGGAATTGAACAACTCTAGCCGTTCCGTTTCAAAACTATTTTGAAAACCATTTCATTTTCAAAATGAACATTTCTTAGGCCTTCAGTTTCATTTTAATTCAAACAATAAACTAAAGTCAGATCTAGATTAATAGATTATTTTATGCGATTCGAACACACGTGGCTCTGATACCACTGTTGGGTTTTAGAGTATAAATGCAGCGGAAAAATCAAAAAATATTTAATTTATAGAAAATCGGTATCCGTGTGTTATCGCATAAAATTTGATAAATTCAAGAACGGAGTTCAAGAAATTACCAACTCGTGTAAGCCGATTCGCTTGAGGATTCCACTTGCAATCCCTCTAGACGTATCCACGCGTACAAATCACTGGGAACGATTGATGCAAAGAAGGTGCTAGCCTCCTTCACCTCTTCTCCTTTCTCTATCTCTTGTAGCCTCTCTCGTGAAAAGGGAAAAAGAAAATTAGAGATTAGGTTTTTAGGCTTAGATAAGTTGTTTATATATAGGGGTAATTTTGACTCACTTGTCAAACTAAGCCCCTTAACTTTCATTATGTAAGTTTTAACCTTAAACTTACACTAATGACATAATGAATCATAACTTATCCATTTACAACTTATAACCCTTTAACTATCCCAGTAACTTGTACTTATGCGTGTGACCCTCTAGGTTTCTAAAACGAAGGTAGTATATCCACACAGACTAAGGTAACCGACTAGCATCAGTTGTTAGCCACCCAACGTGATAGAAAAATGGTAGCGAACCATAAACCACTATGAACAGTCGTAGTTAAATCTCTTCGTCTTAATATCCAAATTATTATTAATACATGAAGCGTCATTATCAATAATAATATTTACTTGGTTCTAGAAATATCTTAACTTGACTCTATGACTAACTTGTCATGCCATGGCCATGGACTTTCAAGTTACTTATATTTCAACCAAGAGGTCGGGATATAATTTTCATAAAGAAGTGACGAATCATCTCTCGACGTTTCACTATTTCCTCTACACTTCATGTTTCATCCAATCTCTAATTATTGTAGACATATTTCAGCACTACTTTAATAAGAGTTAAAATAAAACAATTCATGTATGAAATAAATAAATGTCTCAAGTCTAGGGATTTAACACACTGCTCATATTGAAAATATTAATTACGCTAAATACACGTAGTATTCTCATTGACGGGCCAATCCAGTGAACTCAACTTACTTAGAGCACCCGTATTGAAGACTTGGAACACTATCCCTCAGTCTAGCGAGAAAGACTTTAGTCATCACATACGTTGGTCATAACTATCAATGTCCACTATTAATAATTACTATCTGACCAAGGATAACGTTTATGAACATATATATCATAAAATTCTCACCAATAATAGAATCCTCAATTATCATTTTATGATATAATAATTTATGTTCAATGGACTTCATTATTTAAATTAAGCGAGCAGAAAAGCTAAAATTTAATAATTAATACTGCCATTAAAATAATATACAATATGTCTTGGCACATTGTGCACACACTTTCATTCTGGGCTCTGGGAACGAATCTGGCACGACTGATGCTTCAGGGGACGAGTCGTGCCCCATTGGCCCAAGTCTTGCCTTGTGAAGGGACGAGAGAATCAGAGAGGTGTCAAAAAGGGACGAGTCGTCCCCTACGGGACGAGTCGTGCTCATGACTCGTTCCCATAGGCACGACTCGTGCCCTGTTGATTTGACAAGCCTTTTTTATGGCACGAATTGTAGCACGACACATCTAGCCATAAGGCACGACTCGTGCCCCTGGGGACGAGTCATGCCAGAGGCTAAATTTGGTCTGTACTGCAATTCCTTTGCTATTTTGATTTTGGTTTTTGACTAGGATTCTCCCCTAAAAGTTAGGGATTTATACTTGGTATAAATAGGACCCTTGGTCAGCCAAAAACACATGTAATTTTGGGTTTATGAAACACAAAATTGAGATCTAGATTTAGAATCAAAGACTAAAATCCTTTTTGCCATTGATTATTGAAAAATCGTTTTTCAATAATTAGGATCATCTAGCAATCAATCAAGAAGCGTTCTTGGTACGTTCGAGTGTGGATTACCGATAGAGGGTGATAAGTTAATCACCAAAAGCTTGAAGCCTTCAATCATCGATTCTTCACAAGGTAAAGAACAAGAAGAAGATCAAAACCAAGTTTCATCAACGGTTAGAAGATTCGAAGGTTGTTCATCGATTCAAATAGGATTTGAATCCTAGATCCGTTTTAGAAAGATCAACATAATCGCATTAAGGTACGTAAATTCTATTTCATGGTTTTAACTATTCATGTTAGACGGATCATAGGGCTATGGTTTTGTTGTTATTTCCAAGTCTTTCGCTGCGTTTGTAACTTCAAAACCCAACAGTGGTATCAGAGCCGTGTCTTATCATGATTATGCTAGATTTAATATGATTAAATGCTTTACATGCTATATATGAAATAGATTTATGATTTTATGTGTGTTATTTTGAGAAAACAAGTATATATGATATACCATTATTATGATTAATAATTGATTAATATGATTAGTCTTTTACATGGGATATTGGTCTATTTAATATGATTAAAGTAGATTGGTAAATTCTCAAAAAATTAAAACTAATTTTTTGTTTAGGATTTGATGTTCGTTTTATTATGATTAACATGATTGTTTGAATCCATATATTTTGAGAATGGAATACTTATGTAGTTAATAATTGTTATTTATTACATGATTATTGGTATGATCCTAAAGTCGGATTTTATGTGAAATTTCCATGTTCATGATAATGTACACATAAGTTTCATATACAATCATGCGATGTTTGTTATAAGTAAAACCTTCCAAAAAATTAAGTCTTATGCCATTCCTTGATTAGAACACTTGTGAAATTTTAGGGTATTTGATGTAGTTTCAGCCAAAGTTGGGTGCATCTTATATTTTAATTTGTGAACACGATGAGATTATAGTTGATGTAGTTTCGGCCATAGTCGGGTGCATCGTTCCGTGTCTCATACGTTTGAATTTTTTTTTGACTTAATTGGTGATTTCAAATGAGATTTGACCCAAGACACAGATGAGATTTAAAACATGTTTTTGACATATGATGTCTAAGGAATCTCATAAAAGATCTAAGAGTTATATAGAGATATTACTGATGTTTCTACCTAAATAGCTTGATTTCGGGCATTAGCTCAGTTAAACCGGAATTAAGTGAAATATGGATCTTAGCCCACTAAGATTATATGATACATGTTTGTATTTGAAGGTGTATAATTTAGTGAGAGTATTTATGAAATACATTATTTGCTCTTAGATGGTAAATGTGTTGATATTGATATGTGTTCATATGGTTTGCATATTTTGTTGTAGAAATAGCATTACATAATAAATTGCGATTCGTCCTTGAAAAGGACAAAGTTCGAATAGAACGGTACAGACTATTCTGATTGGATCAGAAGCTTAAAGAATTGTACTTATGCAAATATGTACATTTTTTACGAATCCATTCATGTTGAACCCACTGCAAATGTTGCGAAGGGCAAATAAGGAGCAACATTAGAAACATGTGATGATTCTAATGATATTGCTTGCCGTATACTTGCCACCATGCTTAAAGGCTCTTATTAAGGACCTTGAACACATGAAAGATATTTTTGTTCTAGCACAATGCACAAAGGAAAAGTTCTAAATGCAAGCTAGACAAGAGAGATTTGTTGTGTTAATGGTTACCACAAGAAAGGGGTTAAAAGGAAAGACAAGGAAGGTAAAGCAAAGGTTGCTAAACCTAAGGCAAAAGTTGCCAAAGCCGAAGAGGCTAAACCCAAAGTGTCTCAAAAGGATGTAGTTTGCTACCATTGCAATGAGATTGGTCATTGGAAGCAAAGTTGCAAGGCTTATTAGGAAGGCCTAAAAGGTGAAGAAGGGCAATATGATTGCTACTACTTCAAGTATCTATATGATAGATATTTTCCTTTCGACTTTTTGTTCTTGGGTATATGATACCGAATTGGATCTCATATTTGTTTAAATGTGCAAGGAATAAAGAATAGAAAGCTACTCAAAGAAGGTGAATTAAACCTATGCGTGGGAATGGAGCAAGAGTTGCTACATTAACCATAGGGACTAATGAAGTCACTTTACCTTGTGGACTAGTACTTATTTTGAACAAGTGTGACTACGTTTCGGATTTGAGTAGGAATATTATTTCTGTTTCTCATATGGATGATGAAGGATATAATTTTCTTATTGAGAATAAGAAGTTTTATATTCATTTAATGATATGCGTTATTGTATTGCATATGTTATTGAATGGTCTTCATATCCTGGATGATGAGAAACAAAATAATATTGAAGATATCTATAATATAGATGAGAAATCTAAACCGAATAATGTGAACGGGAAATGGAACGGGTTCCGTATGCTTCAGCAGTTGGTAGTTTGATGTATGCAATGGTATGTACAAGGCCAGATTTAGCTCATGCAGTTGGTATTGTTAGCCGGTATCTCACTAATCCTGGTAGAGAACATTGGGCAGCAGTAAAGTGGATTTTCAGGTATCTTAGAGGCACTTCCAAGTTGTGTATTTGTTATGGAGATGGCAAGCCAGTTTTAGAAGCTTTCACAGATTCAGATATGGCTCGTGATTCAGATACAAGGAATTCTATATCGGGATACTTGGTCACATTTGCAGGGGGAGCAGTGGCATGACAGTCAAGGTTGCAGAAGTGTGTCTTACTATCTACCACGAAAGCAGAGTTTATTGCAACAACGGAAGCTTCGAAAGAGATGTTGTGGATGAAGCGGTTTACTCAAGAAATTGGGTGTATGCAAGAGAGGTATGTAGTATTTTGTGATAGTCAAAGTGCTATTCACCTTGCTAAAAATTCTAGCTTTCATTCTAAGTCGAAGCATATTGATGTTCGGTATCATTGAATTCGTGATACTCTGGAATCGAAGTTGCTACACCTTGAAAAGGTTCATACGGACTGGAATGGGTCAGACATGATGACTAAAAGTTTGCCAAAGAAGAAGCATGATACCTGCTGCGAGATCGCAGGTATGATGGGGTTCTCGACTTAATCAACATTGTCGGGAGGGGGAGTTTGTTTGGTATTTCCCTCCTAGTTGATTAAAAAGCCCATCTTTATTTTTTTTATGTTTCTTAGTTTATCTAGGCCCATAAATTCTTAGCCCAATTTTCTTTAGTCTATTAGGGTTTTAATAGGTTAATTAGTGGGAATTAATTTGGCTGGTACTACGTAGAGAAAAAGCACCATGAACAAAGAGAAAACAGAATTTTCGAGTGCAATGTTCTCCTCAGCAGCAGCAGCTTTGAAATCGAGATTCCCGACTCGTTTGTGGTCCGATTGGGGTGATTTTTTCGCCTGGGTTTTCACAAGAGATAGAGCTTCAATCCTATTGGTGTTGATCGGACTTTCCAGGTCTCTATACAGGTGATATTCTAGATTTTCGTGACTACTGTTTTTCTGAGTAGTTATTGGGCTGTTCTTGATGTCTTTGGTTTAGATCAAGTTTGTTGTTCTTGATCTTTGTTGATTAATCTTGCTCTCTTGTACCGAACCAATATTTAGTAGTAGTGGATTTTTCTGGACTTGGTCCCGTGATTTTTACTTCTCGATTTGAGAAGGTTTTCCACGTTAAAATTCTTGGTGTCATTTTTCGTTGGTTGGTGATTGTCTATCCATATTGTTTTGGTTATTAGTTCTGCGATATTAGTATTTTCTGCTCCTAACAGGTTCACATAAGTAGAGAAAGTTTATTCCGCATTGTTACTTTCTCATCACTTACTCGGAAAAGGAGAAGACTCCCTATCAAGATTAGGATGATATTTAAGCTAATAGCTATCTTAAATATTCTGGTCAAAACTGCAAGCAATTTAGTTACCCGAGAAGAGCTTAGCTAAATAATTAAAACAAAAAGTAATTAGAATTATCAATACGCATATGGTTGATGCAGAGCTTGGCTAAAGAACCGCGTAAGCAATATTCTTACTCCTTAATTGGGGATATCTGTTGGATTTTTTGTATTTGTGGTATGAAAGTTCATAGCATATGACCTTGGGTGTCATTTGGCTTGAACGGATATTTGGCAAGGGGAATAACACGTCGGAGTTTCTGCAAGGGAGAGCGGTCGCGCTTAGCTCTGAGGGCGGCCGCGCTTGTCTATTGAAACTCCACCCAAAATGCCTGTCCTCTAGCGCGGTCGCGCAAGCCCCTAGGGCGGCCGCGCTAGTGACGGGTTAGTGAAATTCCTGGGCCGAATTGGAGCAGGTTTTTAGGTTTAATTAAGCCTAAAACCTAATTTTTACCACATATATAAATACTCTCTTCCTCCCAGCCGTTTTTGGTACATGAATATTGAAGAGAAACATAATTCTCTTGCTTTAATTCATTGCTAAATTACTCCCGTTCATAGAGATTAGTTCGTGAGATTCAAGGCGACTGAGATAGAACCGCCGGTGATTACCTACCTGTGTGCTGCTTTGTGGTACGTAATCCATGATCGTTTTATCCTCGGAAAAATTTGCCTGTACCTGAGTTGCACCAATTGGGGGTAATATTTTCTCTTAGGACAGTCTTCCTAAGGCGACTCGATCAAATCACGATAAGTTTTCTAATCAATTGTTTACTTGTTTCTGTTTTGTTTTCCTGATCCTGTTCCATTGCTTTCGGTTTTGCTATTGGCTTAATTGGTACGTTCTTGACTTGATCAATAAATTCCCTACTGTTGATTAAATTGTTAATTTAATCTGTGGTGCAATAATTTGATTTCCAACAGTCTAAGAGAAAATAAGTTTTTATTCGATCATGTCTGGTGGTTCCTCTAGCTCTCCCTTTAAGTCCCTAGTTGACACCTCCGATCTTCCGAAGAAGTTTGGTGGCAAGAACTTCAAGCGTTGGTCTGAACGCATGAAGATCTGGCTGTCAATTAAGGGCATGTCTGGTATGCTGACATCCAAATGTCCCGCTCTGAATAGTGATGATCCAGTTAATGTGGCTGCTGTTAAACCGTGGAAGGAGCAGGACGATGTTATTCGAGGATGCATTCTGTCAGCTTTGAATGCACTCTTTGATGTTTATTGCTCTGCTCCTCTCACTGCTGCGTCACTGTGGGAAACGCTTTCCACGAAGTACAGCACCGATGACTCCGGTGTGGAAAAGTACTAAGTGGGAAAGTTCCTGAATTATCACATGAGTGAGGGAAAGTCGGTTACCGACCAAGTGCACGAACTCCAAATCATTTTTCAGTCACTCAAGGATGCTGACATGGGACTTCCTGATAAGTTCGTTGTCATGGCTATCATTCAGAAGTTCCCTCGATCTTGGTGGGAATTCGGTATGACCCTCAAGCATCGTACTGGAAACTTGACACTCAATGAATTGATGAATGCAATTGCGATTCAGGAGGTGCATAATGGTAACCAACCTAGTGTACCTGTGGAGGTCAGCCGCTAATATGATAACCGGTAAAAGCAAGTTTAAGGGAAAAGGTGTGAAAACTCACTCTAAGGATAAAGAAAACCATGATAAACTTAAAGTTAAGAAAAATAACTTTAGGAAGTCAAGAGCAAAACAGAACTGCTGGAATTGTGGAGAAGGTGGACACTTTTCTAGGGACTGCCCGTCCAAGAAAGGAAAAGGACCACAAGCCTCTGCTGATGACCATCCCGCCGTCAACATGGTGTTGGGTCCGAAGGATTATGATGATCCCGACTCGACGCACCCGGAGTTGACGCCCGACCCGCAATGTTACAAAGTATGTAACTTCTTATCCTGAAATATTTACTGTCTATGAACCCAACGAGTGGCTAGTTGACACTGGGGAAAATGTGCACGTTTGTGCTGATAAATTGCTATTTGTGTCTTACCAGCCTGAGCGTGGTAGATCAGTGACGATGGGGAACTCTAGTGCTGCAAGGGTGCTTGGGACTGGACGCGTGGACCTGAGGTTTCCTAATGGGCGCATTCTTACCTTGCATCAAGTGTATCACGTTCCTGATATTCGTCGCAACATTATTAGTGGTTCTAGTCTAGTTAGGGAAGGATTTGAGATTTCATTTAAGTGTAATAAGGTTATAATTTTGGATTCTGGTAGTTTTGTGGGGAAAGGTTATTCCTCGGATGGTTTATTTAAAATTAGAGTTGAAACTGATGTTTGTTTGCACAATAATTTTAGTTCTATTGATTATCCTGTTTCTTATTCCATTGAATCTTCAAATGTTTGGCATGGTCGTTTAGGACATATTAATTATGATTCTGTGAAAAGAATGATGAATTTAGATATTATTCCTAAACATGCTATTGATAAGAATTCTAAATGTCATGTATGTGTTGAAGCTAAATCTACAAAAGGTCCGTTTAAGTCGGTTGTGAGAAATTATGAAATTCTAGATTTAGTTCATACTGATATTTGTGAATTTAATGGCGTGTTGACCAAAGATAAAAAGAAATACTTTCTCACCTTTATTGATGATGCTAGTAAATACTGTTACGTCTATTTGCTTAGTTCTAAGGATGAAGCATTAGATAAATTCATTATATTTAAGAATGAAGCAGAAACACAAACCGACAAGAAACTTAAACGGTTAAAGTCTGATAGAGGAGGTGAATATGAGTCTAACCCCTTCATGTATTATTGCCAAGAAAACGGAATAGTACATGAAGAGACTCCTCCCTGCACCCCTCAATCAAATGGTGTTGCAGAACGTAAGAATAGAACCCTTACTGATATGATTAACAGTTTACTCATAAGTTCTGGACTGCCCAAATATATGTGGGGAGAGGCTTTGAATACGGCTTGCCATATTCTGAATAGAGTCCCTCCTAAACATAGAAAGGAAAGTCCGTTTGAACTTTGGAGAGGTCGACAGGCTAGTTTGAAACACTTAAAAGTGTGGGGGTGCCTTGCAAAGGTACTTGTACCCGCACATAAAAGGAAAAAAGCTTGGACCTAAAACTGTTGATGCTATCTTTATAGGTTATTCTGAAACAAGTTATGCATTGAGATTTCTTATTATAAAATCTGAAATTTCTGGCATAGATGTAAACTCTATAGTTGAGTTACGTGATGCAACATTTTTTGAGGATGTGTTTCCTATGAAGGACGGACTTCCTAAGGAATCTAACCCGACCACTAATTCTATTTCTGCTCAAGTAGAGGAGCTGACAAATGTGGGGGTTGATTCCAGTGCAACTCATTCTGACGATGAGATTGAACCAAGAAGGAGTAAAAGGGCAAGGACCACCAAGGACTTTGGAAATGATTTTATCACTTACAATGTCGAGGGTGATCCTCTAACCTTCAAAGCTGCTATGGCTACTTCTGATGCCAAGCAGTGGAAGGATGCTGTTAAGAGTGAGATGGATTCTATTGTCTCTAATGGGACATGGGAATTGGTCGATCTCCCTCCTGGTTGTAGCACGATAGGATGTAAGTGGGTCTTCAAAAGGAAACTGAAACCGAATGGAACCGTTGACAAGTTTAAGGCTAGGTTAGTGGCTAAGGGATTCAAGCAAATGGAAGGAATAGACTATTTTGATACCTATTCGCCAGTTGCTAGAATGACTACAATCCGAATGCTTATCGCATTGGCCTCTGTATATGATCTTCCTATCCATCATATGGATGTTAAGACCGCTTTCTTGCATGGCGATCTAGAGGAAAAAATTTATATGGATCAACCTGAAGGTTTTGAGGCCTCTGGCAATGAGAGAAAGGTTTGTAAACTTGTTAAGTCCTTGTATGGACTTAAACAAGCCCCTAAGCAATGGCATGAGAAATTTGATAAAATTGTCTCATCGTTTGGCTTTGTTACTAATGAGTTTGATAAGTGTGTTTATAGCAAGAGTATTGGTGATAGTAGTATTGTCTTATGTCTGTATGTCGATGATATTCTGTTATTTGGAACGGATATGAGGATAATTAATACTACTAAGGAATTCTTGAAAAGTAAGTTTGAGATGAAAGATATGGGAGTAGCAAGTGTGATTCTTGGCCTTAAGTTGACTCGTTCAACTAGTGGCATAACCATATCGCAATCTCATTATACCGAAAGTGTAATTGAGAAATTTGGTTATAAGAATTGCAAAGTGGCTAAGACTCCATATGACCCTTCATCTGCTCTTACTAAGAATGAAAGTGGAGTACCGATGGCTCGCTTGAGATATTCTCAAATTATTGGAAGTTTGATGTATCTTGCCAATTGTACTAGACCGGATATATCCTACTCGGTTACTAGGTTGGCTAGATATACTCAATGTCCAAGTAAAGCACATTGGGAAGCTCTTGATAGAGTTCTCAAGTACTTGAAGGGAACGATTTCCCTTGGGCTGCATTACGGGAGATATCCTTCTGTTCTTGAAGGATATAGTGATGCAAGCTGGATTGCCTATAACTCCGGGAGTTATGGCTGTACGGGGTATGTTTTCACCTTAGGCGGAGCTGCAGTCGCTTGGAGGTCGCCCAAACAAACTCGTTGTCTAGGTCCACATTTGAGGCCGAATTAGTTGCTCTTGACACTACCGGATTGGAAGCCGAATGGCTTCGAGGACTTATGTCCGAGTTGCCCATGGTCGCAAGCCCATGCCTGTTATCTCGTACATTGTGACAACACCGCCACAATTGAGAAACCGAAAAGTGTCAAGTACAATCCAGTAAAACTAGGAGGCACATCCAAATTAGATTAAAATCTATAAGGGATCTAGTGTCTCGAAAGGTGATAGCTGTTGATTATGTTGGTACCAAGGATAACACAGCTGATCCTTTAACCAAAGGGCTAGAATTTGCTCTAGTTCAAAAATCTAGGTTGGGGATGGGGCTGAACCCCGTCTGATTCAAACGCAGTGGCAACCCAATCTACCTGAGTGGAGATCCCACAAAGGAGATTCAATGTGGTAACAACAAGCTGTGGGGTGAATCGAAGCACCTAATAATAGATTGACATGTTACATGTCTGAGTCTATCCCCTGAATAGCCTAGAGGTGCTCGTTGCTGCTAATATAGCAAAAGTTTGGAACTTTGAATGGGATCAAGTCTTTTAGACAAGATGCTAGCAGTACATCTTCTGAGATGCCCAGCTAAGTGAGTGTTGTTGTTGGCCGCAACTAGAGGAATTTGGGTTATTCCTTGAAAGCACTCATGATAGAGGATCGGGACGTATGGCTTATAAGCGTCAAGTGTTCGATAGAGGGCCTATCATAGCTTTTGTCGTGTTTGTTACGAGCAAAGGCTTCTACATCCAAAGGCATCAGATTCAAGACACCCGTTCATCTGGTCCTGTGGAGGTTTGCGTTGGATAACATAGGTAGTGGTTCAAGCCGGAAGGTACCATTATTGAAAGCATAGCAATGGACAATCTGTACACGTCATATTTCTATGAACTTGTGGGGGATTGTGAATGTGCGCTCGCTCGAAAAAAAATGATTTCCGGTTTAAATGAAAAGAAGGAGTGGCCACGCCGTTTTAAGAAGAAACATTGAAAACCTTTATTTAGAGAGAAAAACATGAGTTCGGGGGTCAGGTTACGTGTTGGGAAGAACCGAGAGTTCACCCAACACGCCTCGTCCATAGACGAGTCTTTCAATCAGAAACATCCAAGTAAATCCAAAGTGTGTGCAAATATTGATAATAAACAAAGTGTGATTAAATGCATCTTATTAATTATGGAACGAGAATTACATATTGTGAGCCCATTATTTAGGGAGGCCACATCCCTGATACAAACAATCTAAAACAGATTACAAAGGAAAGAGGTCTCTACAGATAGGTCATATATGTCGCATGACATATCGCACCAGTGACCACATGTGTCGCGTGACACAGGATCACTTGGAGACGAAGTTGTCGCGTGACACATATGAGCCATCTGCAGAAACTTAACAATACGAACACAGAATCAACAGAAAGCTATACAGATCTAATCAATTAACTAGATTACGAATGGAAAACAGAAACAACACTAAATCGACCCCGGGAGTGTGGATATGAGTAGATCCACACCCCCTTGGGGTTCAAACACCAAATCCAATCAAATGATCAACAATATAAGCTCAATTGCACTGATTATTCAGATTAAACAGAGAGATTGCGATTGGGATTCAGTAATCCAGATAGCTAGGATCTGATTACTGAATCCAAACAAAATTAAATGCTAGAATTAATAGAAATTAAGCAAGAGAGAGAGAGATTGAGTTTAGGGAATCGTTACCCTTGTTGCTTCCACGAATTCTATATCTAGTTAGATATAGAACCCTTCAATTCTTCACCTCTGATCTGGAAGGATTAAGGCAAGGGGCTCAATTGGTGTGGCTTGAGAATTGGGTTTGGAAGGGAGGAATTGGGTAGGTTGAAGGTAGGAGAGAGAGAGGTTTGTGTTTGGAGAGGTTCGTTACGCTGCAAATCCTGCAGAGTAACAGTAGGCTAAAGTTGGGATCCATTTATGAGAGGGGGAGGGTCTTATTTATAGGCTGCAGTTGGCTGCCTTAATGTGTCGCACGACCTTACGCGTCCACTTTTCATGCCTCAAGCTGTCGCGTGACACAAGGTGGCTCAACCGCTTTTGGCGCCAAAAACCAGTTTCTGGAACATTCCGGGAAAATACCCAAAAGGTCCAACAGGTTTTATTCCCAAGGGGTCCTTTGGCATGAATAATGTACCAAAAGGTACTTCCTTCGCGGGAAACTCATGGAACGTTTCCGGAAGTCTCGGGATAGGCCGGGAATTTACCAAAACGCCCTTTAATGCAGTTTTATTATATTAAAATGCATCTAAAAGGTTGCGAATTGGATTGGCGTACTTACAGAGCCCCTCGGCAACGTCACTTTTGGAAAAAGTGGGGTTGTCGATAAAATAAGACCCAATCTCAATGAGTGGCTAGGGTTAAGGGTAAGGGCTAGAAGGGGGAAAAGATGGCTGGACCTTTCTGAGAAAGGATTCCTACGTATCCCTTAAACAAGGGAATCAAGCCAAATCGTAGTTCGGAAATACCAAAATTAAAATCATAAGCCAGAAAGGGGTAGAGACGTATCTTCATACCTTTGCTGTGCTTACCTGTGGTTTTCTGAGGGATCGGTATTACTGTGGTCGGATAGTTGCTTCCTTTCACACCAGGTTGTAGCTGTCGGAGGGTCTCATGCTGCAACTGGTACTTTTTGCGAGTAGCTGCCGGGGGTATTTACGCTATCGCTGTTGACGAGTTGTAGCTGCCGGAGGGTCTCATGCTGCAACGGGTCTTCTGTGGATGCCAGGGGTCTCATACCACTTCTCTCATGCAGGATAGTTGCCGGAGGGTCTCACACTATTGCTGCTTCTTCTCGTGGATGCCGGAGGGTCTCATTCCACTTCTCTTTTGCAGGGTAGTTGCCGGAGGGTCTCACACTACTGCTGCTTCTCTTCGTGGATGCCGGAGGGTCTCATTCCACTTCTCTTTTGCAGGGTAGTTGCCGGAGGGTCTCACACTACTGCTGCTTCTCTTCGTGGATGCCGGAGGGTCTCATACCACTTCTTCTTCTTCTTTGCTGGGGATGAGTATAGCTGCCGGGGGTCTCACGCTATCTCTTTTCTGCTCTGTTGGGGATACATGTAGCTGCCAAGGGTCTCACGCTACTTCTTCTGCTCTGCTCTTTGTCGTTGATAAGTATAGCTGCCAGGGGACTCACGCTATCTCCACTTTCTGTTCTGTTCTGATAAGTATAGCTGCCAGGGGACTCACGCTATCTCCATTTTTCTGTTCTTTGCTGATCTTTGTGGATGCCAAAGGGACTCATACCACTTCTTTTGCTTTTGTTGTTGATGAATGTAGGCGCGAGGGTCTCACGCTAATTCTTTGTTCTTGGTTTTTTACGGTTGGACGGTCTTTGCTTGATTGCCGCTTTTCTTTGGTGTCCTTAGCTTTTCTTGGGCGGTGGGGACTCTGCTTCTTTCTTGTGCCTCGAGGCTATTGGTTTTACGGAAATTTTTTCGTCAATCAAGGAATTCTCCGTTTCAGGGATTGGTGCTTTTCTTGAGATTGTGGGCTTTGGTATTCTTTGAGCTCTTCTTGGGGGCTGTCATGGATACATATGCCTCTTTGCTTTTTCCTTTCTTCTCCAGTTTAGTCGGAGGGCCAGTCTTCGGGACTCAATTGATTATTGTACCTGCGAGGGTAAAACAACATATGCCAGCGCTATGCCTAAACAAGCCTATCTTGTTAGCAAAGATTAATATATGTTAGCTTGGTTTGTGCGAGTGCATGTCATTAGGAAAGCGAACGCAATTATTGGGTTAAAGGTCGGCTTTGTCGGGTTTATATATGGGGTTTTGGGATTGTTTCAGGTAGGTGTGTATAGCAGGGGTCCTCTCCTGTGTATTTTCAGGGGTATGTTACGGCAACGGCGAGTTGGGAAATGCCCTGGGGTAACCACTGCAGGCTTTTCCACACTGTCTGCTCTCAGCCAAAGTATGTCGCCCTACATGTTGTGTCTGTTTGGCTTCTTCTGTCGCACGACTGAGGGAGGCTCACAACAGCTCTTTCAAAGTCGGTCCAGGCTTCATTCTGCAGACACTGTCTTCTTAGTAGAGAAACCCAGCAGCCCTTATTTGGCAGATAAGCGATTCCTTTGGTCAAGACTGATACTTTTGGCTGCAATGGAACATCATAGCAAGGAGGTTGCTTCCTGGGAGTGTCAATTTCATCGGGACTTCATCGAAATTTGGGGATTTCATCTGAGGCATCATAGAAATATTATCGACAAGCGGTACAGTATGCCTTGCATTTGGTCATTGAAAGATTGGAGGATCGACTGGGATTTGCTTCGGGCTGCATCTTGTTTCTGGGATTCAGAGCGCCATGTATTCTCTTTGTCATACAATCATCTGACCCCAACTATGGAAGACTTTAGGGCGTTGACAGGCTTGGGTAAGGCGGCTACTGTAGCATTCCCCCGAGACAGTCGGCTGATTGATGAGCAGTTATCGGACTTCTTATCTCTGCCTGCGGATCAGGTACTGCCTATGATTCTGGGTGATGGGTCCATAGATTTGACTCAGATAGCTAGGTTGCGTCTGTCCCGTCTGAAAGCAGTTTGACCTTTCTACCTCTCTGGATATGTTTATCTTTTATTCGCTGCTTCAATCGGCTTACTATTTTTGCGGATATGCCGAGTGCTGCTCAAGCACTTTGTTGGAGATTGTTAGGCAAATGAGGGGTGGCCGGTATAGATTCTCGTCACATTCGTTCGTCAAGGGGAGATGGATGTTGTACCATATTCTTTGGTGAGACTTATCACGGTATTCACAAGCTAGCGGGGATCGGACTTCATGGGAGCGGGCAGCCCGACTTATTATCTCTGTGGTTCTTTGAGAGGTTACAGCTGATCGGAGCATTACCGGAAGGTCGGACGGCAATGCCACAGGTGACTCGGCCACGTAGGTGGTGAGGGATGAGGTTGGCTGATAGTTGGCATATGAGGTTTTCACGGTGCGAGACCACCGATCCGAGCTTTTGGATTCTGCACGGAATATACTGCACCATGAGAGATATTCGGGATGGATCGGTAGTAGTCCGGTTGCTGGTTTGCATGTATCCTCTTTCGTGTCCCATCACGTGAAGCGAGCAGTATAGGTACCCTCGGCGAGATTATTCGAGCTTTGAGGGAGAGACTGGTGACCGATGCTTTGTTCCGATGTCCATGGCCGAGCCCCAGCTATACGGTTTTTCAGATCTTTTACGGAGGGATTTCTTCCCACTCGTGTGCTCCTTCGGCGATCTAGAGGATTTATATTTCGACCACGAAGTATACGGGATTGGTATGAGGAGCATCGGGGTTCTGTGCGGCTAGCTATAGAGACTCGCCGCCGGGAATACTTGGGAGCGAGACTCTCTATCCGGTCGAACTCTCGTAGATATAGAGGCACGAGGAAACCTGCACAATGTCACCCGGCAATGCTGCCGACGATTATGAGAGACAAGAGATCCGGAGGGCTGCTTTGAGAAATGATCCAGAGATGAGAGCTCGCAGAGAGGCGTTGCGGCAAGAGCGGATTGCTAGGGCTGCCTTGAGGGAGACTGGTCTGATTGAACCGCCGGTGCGAGTTATTCCTGAATTGGGACGGGCTCAAACTGACTTGTTTGACATTCCTAAGCCAAAGACCTCCCGGGACCGAGAAAGAGGAAGGATAGAGGAGCGAATTCGGGAGCGGGGACGAGCCTCTGTGACACACATTTTCCTTTTATTTTGAGAGACTCGAGACTCTTTTGCTTTATGTTTTGAGAGTAGGAATTATCTGTATTGAAACTGAGTACCCTTTGATTACTTAATGCGGATGTAATAGATGTTATCAATGTTTTCTTTTATTCGTAATGCCTTTTTGAGTCAAAAGGTAGGCCGTGCTTGAACTCATCAACAAGAATATTAACTCGAAATGATCCTTTGAAAAGCCTTGGGACTGTAATCAAAACGCATTTTGGTAGAAAGAGAGATTTTTGCAAATAGCTTTAGACCGAACCACAAGTGGTTGCCTACGTTCCCTTTTGTAAGAGAACTAAGGGGCTCAGTCTCCGTAGTTCGACTCAATTGACTTTAGTGTTTAAGAAAGGGGAAGATAGAAGGGGAAATGGTGCAACCCCGTTTTTTACCTAGACCGCCCTCTTTGGGTTTTTAGTCTAGTTGGGTATATTCTTTAGCACCGGGCGCGTCCCTTATTTTTGCATGGACTGCCTTTTGAGAGGTTTTCAGTCTCATCTGGGACAATTTTGTTGCGCCTTTATTTATCATCATTTTTTATTTTTTTTTTATATTATTTTTTTTATTTTTTTTTAGAGGGGGAAAGACTCGATCATACAAAATACCTCCGCAACTTGTCGTCGTTGACGGGGTGCGTAAAATGGGTTGCCATCCAAGTCCGACAACGCATAGCTCCTCCGGAGAATACTTTCTTTACTAAAAACGGTCCAACCCAAATGGGTGCCCACTTGCCCAACGCACTGCTCTGATTTGAGGGCTTCATCTTAAGGACCAGATCACCAGCTTTGATATCCCTGGGCCTTACTTTCTTATCAAAAGCACGGGCCATTCTCCTCTGATATGCCCTGTTATGCTCCATGGCTTTTAGTCTTCGTTCATCTAGCAGAGCCAGCTCATTATATCGACTTTGGAGCCATTCGATCTCGTTCACCTCATTCTCGAGCAAAACCCTGAGGGAAGGAATCTCTAACTCAATGGGCATGACGGCCTCCATTCCGTAAGGTCGAGCGTATGGGGTTGCGCCGGTGGCGCTCGGATTGAAGTGCGATAGCCCCATAATGCTAAATGCAGCCTTTTCCGCCAATCTCGTCCTCGCTCGGCCATCTTCTTTATGATTCTCTCCAAATTCTTATTGGCAAACTCTTCAACAGCCGCCGTTTGTCTCGTGGCCCGTATGGTGAAGATTTGTGGCGTTTGACTCGGTATTCAAGTGAGCAACCGATCGCTTTCTCCTCAAAATGGGTTCCATTGTCGAAATAATCTCGTTTGGGACTCCATAGCGACGTAAAATCTGCTCCTTTATGAATCGGGCAACTTTCTTGGCGGTGAGCACTTTATAAGACGCAGCCTTCTACCCATTTTGTGAAGTAATCCACGGCCACTAATACAAATGCATGCCCATTGCTCCCAAAGGAGAAATCTTCCCAATGACATCAATACCCCATGTTGCGAAAGGCCACTGAGTTGTCATACAAGATAAGTCGTGAGGAGGGATGTGGTTCGCATTGGAGAATCGCCGGCATTTATCACAAGTCCGCACAAAATGGATGCAATCTGTCTCCATAGTGATCCGTAAGTAACCCACTCGATGATGCTATGCATGAGAGATCGAGCGTTCATATGAGGTCCGCAGGCACCGTTGTGAACGTCTTCCATTACTCTTTGAGCCTTTTCTTTACCGATACGTAGTAGAGCGGACAACCTTCCCTTTTCTTCCATAATTCATTGCCGAGTATGACATATTGTGCCGACAGCCTCTTTAGGGCCTCGCAAGCTCTTGGCATGTACTCTTTTTGAATCTCCTTCTTGGTCCACAGAAAGGATGCTTCCCCATACTTGAGGTATTGAAAGATCCGATTGTACCACGGTTCACCGACAGCCTCGATCTCAATCTCACAACAATATGCAGGATTTTCTCTTCTACCGACCCCGAATGGCTTGATTGATTTACCTTCCGGGATTTCCACCAAAGAGGCTAAGGTAGCCAGAGCATCTCGCGAACTGCTTCTTGTCTCGCGGTAAGAACCGGAATGATACTTCCTTGAATTGGCCGACGAGTTCGCGATGTAAGCATGGTACTTCGGGAGGCATGGGTCTATAATTTTCCATTTGTTGGCGGCCTCGGTTGATTATCAATTGGGAATCACCGAACACTTCCAATTCTTCCACATGTCGCTCAAGGGCGCTTTCTAGACCGGCTATGCAAGCTTCGTACTCGGCCGCATTGTTAGTAACCGAGAAATTCAACTTGATTGCTATGGGAGTATGCATGTCGCTTGGGTCTATTAAAACCATCCCAATGCCATTTCCTTTCTTGTTAGCCGCTCCATCAAAGAATAACCGCCACTTGTTTCCGCTTTCTATAGCGAGGATCCCTTCATCTCGGAAACCGGAGATCCGGCCCTTGATCTTCCGTACCGGGAATTCAGCCAACCGGGTCCGCTAATGCCTGTCCTTTTATTGATTTACGGATCACATATTTGATGTCGAACTCGCCAAGAAGAAAGTCCATTTTGCCAACCCGGTGGAGATGTTTCCTCCGTCACCTTGGAATAGATATCTCGATCGGGTCCATCTTGGAGACTAAGTGTACGGTGTGGGATAGCATATAGTGTTTTAGCTTTCCGACCACTCCATACCAAAGCCGCGCAAGTTTTCTCGAGGCGTAGTAATTCACTTCACTCCCTTGGAATTTACTACTGACGAAATAAATGGCATTCTCAATCTTTGAATCCTTCTTTTCTTGTGCTAGCATAGCCCCAAAGGGCCGTGTTCGTGACCGCGATATAGAAGTAAAGGCTTGTCTCCGTGAGGTGGGCAGAGAATAGGAGGATTGACGAGATAGGCTTTGATCCTCTCAAAAGCTAGCCGGCATTCCTCGTTCCAAACCACTTCCCGGTTCTTCTTTAGCAGCCTTGAAGATCGGCTCACATATGGTGGTCAATTGGTTGACGAACCCGCCGATGTATTGCAGCGACCCATGAATCCTTTTACTTCGTAGACGGTTCGGGTGGCTTCATTTCAATGATTGCCTTAACCTTCCCGGGATCTATTTCAATGCCGCGCCGGTGACCATGTATCCTGTAACTTTACCTCGAATAACCCCAAATGTACACTTGGCCGGGTTCGCCCTCATGGAGTGCTCTCTGAGTCTCGTTAAAGAATTTCCTCAAATCAATGAAGTGCTGTCCGTCTCGACCCTTTCGAATGAATAATCATGTCATCTACATACACTTCAATCTCTCTCGTGGATCATGTCGTGGAAAAGGGTAGTGACTCGCTTCTTGATAAGTAGCCCCGGCGTTCTTCAAACCAAATGGCATTACCGTGTAACAATAAGTACCCCACGGAGTTGTAAATGCCGTCTTGTCTTGATCCTCTTCACCATCTTAATCTGGTTGTAACCCGCAAAACCATCAACGAAAGACTTGACCTCAAAGTTCGCGGTTGCATCCACTAGCATATCAATGTTGGGCAAGGGGAAGTCATCTTTAGGACTAGCCTTATTGAGGTCTCGAAATCCACGCAGACTCGAACCTTTCCATTTGCTTTGGTGACTGTTACAATGTTTGCCAACCAAGTCGATATTCAATTACTTTGATGAAGCCTACCCGTAGGAGCTTTTCAATTTCTTCTTTCACTTGTAAGGACCATTCAGGTTTTATCCGCCTCAATTTCGCTTGATCGGCTTAATTTCTCGGATCCACAGTATTCGGTGTTCCACAATAGAAGCATCCAGCCCCGCATATCTTTGTAGGACCAAGCGAACACATCCATGAATTCTTTGAGCAACTCAATCAAAGCGACCCGCTCATCTCCGGAGAAGAAGCTACCAATCTGCGTTTCTTTGGGTTCTTCACTGCTCCTGTGTTCACCGTTGTTAATACCTCATCGGCAAACTGGGCCCGACTTTCCTTTTGTTCGCAAGCCTCGTTTTGAATCTTTTTCTAAAAATTGTTCATCGATTAAGTTCAGCATTATCTTCAATTGAATTAGGCTTAATTATTTTTAAATCTTGATGATTATTTTTTGTTAAGCATTCAATTGTTAGATTGGCAATCACGGGTACTCGTAAAGATCAACCACTTTATTCAAAGCAAAGGGGAATACAAGAGTTTACAACTCGAAGACGGTCTTCCGTCGTGAGGACATTAGACCGGTCGAAGACTCAAATTCTATAACAAGAGACTCGGGAGACTCGACTCAAGACACAGGGATGAATTTAGACTTGGAGGGACAAGGACGAGGTTTGAGCCCTAGCTTTTCAATCATAGTCTCCTTGTCGGCGACCGGTCCTCTGAACGAAGTCCACCCCGCAACGGTCCTTCGCGGCAGCCTCCAAATTGACTAGTTCCACATGAGATTCTTTCTCGAATTCTAGCATAGCTACCACCTCACCGTCGAGGAAAAGTCAATCAGATCATTCGGCTCCTTAGCACCATCTCTCATTTCTCGCCAAAGACGTACCGCCTGTGCTCGACATGCCCCTCGCTCTTCAAACAAATCTCGCCAACTCCCCATCAATATCTCGCAGGTCGCACCGCGAATTTTACATATTGTGGGCTCATCCGTAACAAGCTTTTCAAACCGATTCTCATATTCAGTCCCCGTGGCGGTAGCCGCTCTCGTAGGTGGCGGTCACACCTTGCCTTTTGGGCAAACTATCAAACATTTCTTTCACCGGATTCTTGCTATTGGCGAACCTCTCGGATCGTCTTCATTCTTTCTTCCGCCGGAATCAGCCTTGGCTCAGACAAACAAACATATCCCCATCCTCTCTCGACAAAGTGCTTATTCGTAGACCAACCGTACGGGCGCATTTCAAAGCTTCTTGTACTTTCTACCGGCCGCCGAGGTCATCTTTTCTTTGAAAGCCTCGGTTTTGTCATACACCTTATCTTCCTTAGTCACAAGATACCCCTGCACCTTGCCTATTTCTCTTAGCCGCCGGCAAAGACAAGCCTACACGGTCCCCGTTGGTGTTTTCCCAAACCTGCACTGTGGATATAGCTCATACCTCTTAGCATTTTCAACACAGAGGAATCTTGTCTCGAAGATGTCGTCGATCTATGGTACGTACTTGCCCCTTAGGCTTCTCAATTGTGAATCCGCCGAGCATTCGATTTTCTTGGTCGAGTTTGATCTCCATTACCGGTAAGGTATTTGCGCCGGTTTCTCCGATCGTAACACTATCACCATAGATGGTTGTCGCACCCCTTCCCGCACAAACTTTAAACATTGGTGAAGCGTGGAAGCTACGGCTCCAATCTCGTGGATCCAGGGTCTACCCAATAATGCCGAGAATGTAACAGAATGTCTATAACCCGAAACTCTACCATCATCTCTTTACCTCCAAACATCGATTAAGGGAGACTATCCCCAACACTCGCCCGTGATGTCGAATCATAAGCCTTTATGGTCTCGGTTAGATGGTTTAAGGTTCTCGCGTTGATGTCCAACATACTCATCATTTTGGCGGGGAGCACATTCATAGCCGACCCATTATCTATCAACACATGGGGAATCCGCCGTCCCTCCAGAGGCACCGTAATGTGTAAGGATTCGTTATGTTTCGCACCGTAAGGTGCAAGTCAAGATCTCGTGAAAGTAATGATATTCCCATACCGAGCCGTTCCAATCAACCGACATGCTTCGTCTGGGATAGCGTTGATGGATACCTTCGTCTTGGACAAAGCTTCTTCCAACTTTAATTTGTGAGGGTAGGAGGATGTAAGTAGGGACCACAAAGAAATATCGGCTTGCGTTCTTTTCAACTGTGTCGCATCGGGTCTTCCCGAACTTCTTCGTCTAGCCTCGTGAGGATTCTCGAGAGGACCGAGGGTTAGAGCCTCGCAATCGCTTTCCCTTTCCTGACGGATCTGATTATTTACTCCCAACATTCTTCCCGAGCGAGTCAACAGATTAACTTCTTGCCGTTCATCAACCACGAACTCTTTGCTAGCTTCCTTGAGTTCTCGCTAACGTGAGCGGGACAGGTGATTGCGGTATGGCCAAGCTGCTTGTCGTATCTCATTGATGGTCAAGGGTGCTTCCCAACTAGCTGCTATTCTGAGTTCCTCCAAGGAAATTGGGGATTCTCTAGGAGTCATTGAAGATATAGCATTAACGATCAAGCGTTCTTCGTAATCATCAAGTTCAACAATATTATTCACATCATGTAAATCATCGAGATACGTAACATAACAGAAGTTATCTTTCATTTCATCGTAACAGAGATTACATCGCTTTCGACCTCATTACAACCATTGCTATCATTCCCAACTACGGGTTCCCCAAACTCTAATACATTAACAAAATAATCATTCTCAAAGTCAATAAGGTTCACATTGTTGTTTGCAGTAGGATTGTTGACAATATTCGGCGAGGAGATTTTTCTATTTTCTTATCATCCACTAAGCCCCGGATTATCTTCGAGAGTTACGCAGAGTTCGTAGTGTGCCCCGGAAATTGGTGAAAACGGCAATACTTGCTAGCATCCATATGAGGATTAGGGCGAGCAGACCGTAGTTCTCCAATGGCTTGATCATGCCGTCAGAACAAACCGTTGAAAACTTCCTCTCGTTGACATACCCAAATCATCAAATCGCGGTTGTGGCCTAGGTGGAAGCCTCATCACATTCTCGCACATTGTTACCTCCCTTTGAAGATTATTGATACTATTGTCTTTGGCCGGCTCTCTTCCTCTTGGCGCCATCGCCGAGACAGATTGGATGCACGATATCGGTAACCTCCACCACCGCCGTTGTTACCGGTGTTTGCACTTGGAGTTTGGTTGAACAGCCTATTCTCACTCCTTGCTCCCATTCCCACCATCTCTCGCAGATCCGGGGTACCATCCTTTCCCAATGGCTTCCTAAGCGCCGGCTTAACACATGATAGAAAGATGTCCTTTGGTCTTGGAGGGGATTGGCTCCGATAACTCGTTGAGCTTAGCATTCCAACGTTTGTAGAATTCCGTGATTGACTCATCCGACTTCGGATAGTTCCTACCAAATCATCCCTGTAGTGCGCCATTCCAAATTACCCTTGTACTTTTCCAGAAGGCTTCGTTATCCGGCTCCAAGTAGTACGGCATTCTTGCTTCGCAGCTAAAAACCATGTAAGTGCCGATCCTTTCAAGGTTAGGTGGAAGTGGGAAGCCATGAATTCGGGAGTGCAGCCCATTGCCCCCATTGTCATCACATAAGTGTCTATATGCGTCTTTGGACAAAGCGGTACCATCAAAGTCTAGCTTGGGCATCTTAAACTTGTGCGGCAAAGGTGTCACTTGGGCGGGATCCACGACTTTAAGACCACTAGAACCCACGGTTAATCTGTCAACTGTTGCCGCATCTGCTTTCAAAGAAAGGCCACTTCCGGTGCCAAACTTGAAGTCTCGAGGAATTGCAGTGAGCCACCGTTGACGACGGTATTGGGAAATCGTAATTAGGTCCCACGGGCAAAGCGGTTGGTGGGAGACCAAAAGTACTAGGAATTCCAATATTGCCGTCCAACAAGCTAATCGGGCTAGGAATCTTGTTTCCATACATATCATAACCGTTGAATTGCCCACCGGGGTTCTCGGGAGTCAGACAGCCGACCGACCTCTGCATCGACCAAGAGAAGATAATCCCGAGCCGACACACGGAGCCGAGTATGGGGTAGAACCATAAATATGCCGAGTAAGGGTGGAACACACCGCCGGTTGAGAAAAGCCGTCTTGAGTCCGGAACCGCTGGGTACCTTGAGACACCGTCCCGAACTATTCGATTTCCCGAGAGCCAGACGACCATTCTCGCCGAACACCATACCGAACACCCCGATAACCATCCGGATACACACCGTACCGAGGCCGGGAAAAGCCGGTTCGAAACCGAGGTCCATGCCGAAACCGTGGTATTGGAGCATTAGGAGTTGGAGAAGCGGTGAGATCAAAGAAATTCGCAGCCGACCGTCATTTCGCCGACACCTTGCCGGATAACCCGGCTATACCCTTGAGAAGATGGGGGAATGAGTCTTCCTTGGTCACTTGCCACCACCCCGGAGAAGCTACTTGATCGATCGCGGAACATAGCTCACCGGGGGAGGCATCGTATTGTAGCTAGGCCGGGTTGGTTGAACAGTGAAGCGGATCCGATTTCATTATGGCTATCTTCCGTAATCTCTTCGTAGGAACCATCCTCCTGACGAAGTACCGCAATCCCTTTGGCTCTCATAGCTTCCACGAAACGGTTGTGAGCCTCTTCTTCACGAGCCTTGGCATTTTGAACTAAGAGACAAGCCTCACGCTCCCGAGCTAGAGCGGCTTCCAAAGATCACCCTCAATTCTTCCGTAGTCATCTCATTCAAACCCGTCTCGACCCATCGTCACCGAGCCTCCAATGACCGAGCGTAAAAACATCTCCATTGCCGGCCATTTCGATTCCAAACCAACCGACACCGCTTGCACACGGACCAAACGACCTCCCGAGACGGATGAGCGGACCCAACTCGCCGTAGCCGCAGTGCGTAGATGGGTTTATAAGGTGCTGGAAGGGAAATTTTTGAGTAACGGGAGAGGGAAAGAAACGGGACAGACTCGCACAAACACAAATTTATTTATGTTCAAGTATAAATTAGTCTTTTAAATCCTAAATACAGTTGGGAAAGGATAAGCCTTTATTCATGCTAACTATGCCTCGGGGAACCTAATGACGCAACGTTCGAATTACACCAAATGCTTTGTTTTAGAAACATATAATAGGTGATGGTACCTAGCCCAAACCCTAACATCTTTATGGAACGAAAAGGTTTGTCCAAATTTCTAAGGAAATTTGGGCAGCATAACGGGTCTTTTCGAAGAATTTCGAAGAAAAATCCGCATGACCTTCCGTCGGTACATGTTGGCAATGCGGCATGATCTCTCGTTTAGAACACGCCACGAGAGTGACATGTTCCCACGTGAAATCATGTTGCATTTGGCAACATGCCCACAAGGTGTGAGGTTTTGGGAGAAGGTATAAGGACCTATACTATTTTTCAAAAACAATTCATTTTGTTGTAATTAAAACATTGTATCGAAAACCAACCGTGGGTAAGGTTTAGTGTGGTGCCACCTATAACGCACTAGGGGTTTAGGTTTGATTTCAGGCGCTCAAGCGTAGGCGAATTTCATGGCCGTCCGCGATGCCGTCAATCGCACCCGAGGGTTCTAAATCTAAGTGATGTAGTGTGCGGATGACTATATTCCTTTATTTACAAAAAAGAGATTTTTTTTTTATTTATTTTTTTTTAGAAAGGAAAAAAAAACAACACACACCCTCACACAGGATAAACAGGGAACAACAATCAATTGAGTCACGCTTGATCCAAGGGACTGCCCTCAAACCAGCTTTTCAAGTTATGTTCAAATGGCCACCCTTTGTCGCGTGACACAGACAACCAGAGACAAAGGTGTCGCACGACTGGATGGTCACCGAACCAAACAGCTCTTCAATCATCAAATCAGCCCCCGCTTTTACCATAGCCAGAGCAACAGACAAGTACTAATGCACAAGAAAGAATGGCCACAAGCACAAAGGGCTCACAAGTTCCATAATCAACAAGATGTATGAATCACAAATGATTATCAAATAATGCACACAAAATGGATGTATTGGATGTTTTGACTAAACAAAAGCTTGACCCACTCAACACTTGAAAAACAGGTTTTCAAGTGACATCCCCAGCGGAGTCGCCACTGAATGTGCGCTCGCCCGAAAAAATGATTTCCGGTTTAAATGAAAAGAAGGAGTCGCCACGCCGTTTTAAGAGGAAACATTGAAAACCTTTGTTTAGAGAGAAAACATGAGTTCGGAGGTCGTTACGTGTTGGGAAGAACCGAGAGGTCACCCAACACGCCTCGTCCATAGACGAGTCTTTCAATCAAAAACATCCAAGTAAATCCAAAGTGTGTGCAAATATTGATAATAAACAAAGTGTGATAAAATGCATCTTATTAATTATGGAACGAGAATTACATATTGTGAGCCCATTATTTAGTGGAGGCCACATCCCCGATACAAACAATCTAAAACAGACATAAAGGAAAAAGGGTCTCGCAGATGGGTCATGTATGTCGCATGACACATCGCACCCGCCGACCACATGTGTCGCGTGACACAGATCACTTGGAGACGAAGGTGTCGCGTGACACATATGAGCCATCTCGCAAACTTAACAAGATGAACACGTAATCAATGTAAGCTATACGTATCTAATCAATTAACTAGATTACGAACTGGAAATACGTAAACAACACTAAATCAACCCTGGAGTGTGGATATGGGTAGATCCACACCCCTTGGGGTTCAAACACCAAATCCAATCAAATGATCAACAATATAAGCTCAATTGCACCGATTATTCAAATTAAACAGAGAGATTATGATTGGGATTCAAAGAATCCGTATAGCTAGGATCCGATTACCGAATCCAAACAAAATTAAATGCTAGAATTAATAGAAATTAAGCAAGAGAGAGAGAGAGATTGAGTTTAGGGAATCGTTACCCTTGTTGCTTCCACGAATTCTATATCTAGTTAGATATAGAACCCTTCAATTCTTCACCTCTCGATCCGGGAAGGATTAAGGCAAGGGGCTCAATTGGTGTGGCTTGAGAATTGGGTTTGGAAGGGAGGAATTGGGTAGGTTGAAGGTAGGAGAGAGAGAGGTTTGTGTTTGAGAGGTTCGTTACGCCGCAAATCCCGCAGAGTAACAAAGAGGCTAAAGTTGGGATCCATTTATGAGAGGGGAGGGTCTTATTTATAGGCCGCAGCTTGGCCGCCTTAGTGTGTCGCACGACCTTACGCGTCCTCTTTCCATGCCTCAAGCCGTCGCGTGACACAAGGTGGCTCAACCGCTTTTGGCGCCAAAAACCAGCTCGGAACATTCCAGAAAATACCCAAAAGGTCCAACAGGTTTTATTCCCAAGAGGTCCTTTGGCATGAATAATGTACCAAAAGGTACTTCCTTCAAGGAAACTCATGGAACGTTTCCGGAAGTCTCGGGATAGGCCGGGAATTTACCAAAACGCCCCTAAATGCAATTTTATTATATTAAAATGCATCTAAAAGGTTGCGAATTGGATTGGCGTACTTACATGTTTGCTACAGACTTGTAGTCTTCCGGCGTGAGGCCATCGGATGACTCGGAAGACTCAAACTCAACAATGAGAGACTCGGAGGACTTTACAAAGGTTGACACAAAGGGACGGGGGACCAATCCATGCTTGGTGATCATTTCTTCTTTGGTCGCGGACGGGCCTGAGAGAGTCTCCCAATTCCTTAATGGCATTGCTGTCAATGACCTCATGACTTGGGGTTTATCTTGTTTCTGTTCTCCTTCCTCAGTCACTACTATCATCTCTTTGTCTGAACCAGGATCAATTGTGTCCGGCACCTGAAAACTGAGCATATGAATGTAGGGATCTTCTTGCGAATCTGCCGCATCCTCAATTCTGGAGAATTCCAATTCGTCACAATATGACCGCTCAATCCAGATGTAAGGACGTATTGCGTCTCGGTGTGCTGCTGGAAAAATCTCATGCCCCATGCTTGAGCGGAAAGGCTTAGCGGGCAGTTCTTCGAGGAGGACGTCCCATACGATGTTCATACATTCGAGTCGAGTCTGTCGGTACTTGTCGACTTTTATCATGAAAATCTCTTCGCTTGGCGAGGCCAGAGAACGGGTCTGAAGAATGCTGACAAATCTCTGATTGGAGACTGGAGGTTTGTGTGCTCGTACCATGGCGGTGTTCAGTGTTTCTTTCCACTCTTCCTCCAAATGTTGGAAATGGCAATTGATCTTGATGAATCGAACTGCTTCAGGGTCTGCCCGCTTGAGTTCGTTGACATAGTTGGCATCACCGGATTCTGGGGGATTCTGATGAGACTTGCCCCGATAGTCCCTTGGTCGATTCGGAGGAGGTAGCCCCGGTGTCTGGCTAAGAGCATGCTTGGTGACGGTCTCGGCTTCGTTCCCTATGAGGAAACTGTCGCCCCTAATGACTTCAAGGTCCCCTTGCCGGTTAATGAACTTGACACATTGATGAAGAGTGGAGGCTATGGCTTTCATGTGGTGTAACCAAGGGCGCCCCAGCAGAGCTGTGAATTCGGATGGGATGTCCATTACATGGAATTTTGCCGGCACCATTTGGGTTTCATACCAGAGTTCCAGAACCACCGTCCCCAAGATGGGACGAGACGTGCCATCATATGCCTTGATTGACCGGGTAGATGGGATCATGTGCCTTTCATTGATGCGTAGGGCCCGCATCATGCTGAGGGGAAGGACATTAACGGCTGATCCGTTGTTCACCAATACCCAAGGGAGTGATACGGTGTTGAGCCGAATAGTGATGTACAAGGCTTAATTGTGTTTGGAGACATTTCTTGGCAAATCTTCGTCGCAGAAGGTGATCATGCTACCATATAGGCGGGGATCATAGATTTGGTCCTTGTCTGGAGACAGAGAGTCATCAAGCCAGTCACTTCGTGCCTTTTTCTTGCGAGGTAGTACCTTTGCTGAAGCCCCTGGGTCATATTGAGGCCGTTTGTGGCGGTTGCCATCCCCAGTCAACATATTGATTGAGTGGGAGCGCCAAACTGGTGTTGGTCTTTCTTTGTCGGTATGCACTCGGGAGCTGGACAAACTGAATCTTGGCTGATCCCGCGGGGGGATAGATTTCTGATTGGCGGTAAAGTTACCCAGGTCTACAGTATTCTGGTGTCCGAAGGTCTCAACTCTATCGTTGGCAAGGCTTTTCGGCTCTTCTACTCCTGTTTGCTTTGGGGAAGACTGGCTGGAGTAGAGTACATAGTAATCAAATCCCCCAGATGGCTCCCCGAGCGTACCCACACTGGTATCACCGGCCTCGAACCTCTCTTTCAATTTTTGCTGGGAGGAAATTTTCTTCTTCTTAGGAGGACGGTCCTCGTGTATCCAGTCCTGATAGTCCCTTTCAAGGCAGTCGGGGCAGTCACAGATATCCCACCAAATGTGTTCTACGGCTGGTGGTGGATTTGGGGCCTCAGGTTGAGCGGTGCTGGAATGACTTTGAGTTGAACTGGTCCGGGGAGATCTGCTGTTGGGCTCATCGGGAAGCGAATGGTTGGACTCTGCCGGATAATGAGAGGTATTAAGAGCCAGGGGAACAGGCACATGTTTGTCCTTCAGGGGAGCCCAGTCAGTTGGGAGATTGCTAATGTCCCGAAATGGTGTGTGGCTTCTTCAATCCAGGCTTGTTGTTTGTTCTGGCGTTCCTCAAGAGCTTTGATGGCTAACCATATTTCCCCCACTGTTTCCCGATCTTCATTACCCATGCTGATATTTGCGGGATCGGTATCACTCTGAGAGGGGACAACTGACGGTATGCCGAACTGTTTCGTTCCTGACTGCTGTTGGAATGGTGACCCTTCGAATTGTTGTTTGGGGGCCAGTTGCCCTGTAAGTCGACGGGCAGGAGTCCCGGCGGTGGAGACATAGGAATCTTGTGGTGGCACCTTGATATATCCAGGATGATTAAGAATGGGAGGAGAACCTTCTTCCTTCGTTGCGGTAAACGTGCCATCGGAATTGAGACTGATAGTCAAACCATGACTTGCGACGACCCCCAGAAGGTCGTCAATTTGAGCCTCATGTCGAAGTTTCATCTGTTCTACCAACTGGATCCAATGCTGGTCTGTCTGAGGGGTCCCGGGAGGCGGAGTGACATTGTCCCCATCATTACCGGCTGATGCAGACATTCTGAAACCCGGAGTCGGAATAAACGGCGAAGCTGACGATGCGCTTGACTCTTTCCAACTGATCAAACGGTGACCCGGTGTCCGGAACCAACCTTTGTGAGGAGCTGCGGGGGCAAAGGCACGAGGGTTCAGATGTTTGGGAATGAAGGAGGGTAGGTGTTTGGGCTTTGGGCTCATGCAACATGCAGTTATTTGTTCTTGTTTACTTAAAACATGTTTTATTAACCTAATCGGTTGGAAAAGATTGCTCTTCTTTTTCGCAAACTACTCTGGATCCTGGATCAGTGGGCCCCGTCACTACGTCTATAAGCCCCTCGTATTCCACCTGTATTTCGACCTCCCAGGGTGGACAGCCCCGGGCGAGGGTCCTATAGGGCAAGCGGGTCCCACCGATCGAAAGAAAAACGATCCTAAAAGTCTGGCGGGTAATCGAGTCTTAACGAGCATTCGATGTAAATTACGGACAAAGCTGACGTCAAAGTCAAGATCATGTCCGAGGGCTCGACAAAAAGTCGGCATGATTCGGACTGATAAACGTCCACGATTGATCTTGACTTGTCGTCAATTAAGCCGTAATTAGGCATGGAATAATCGTTAATTCTTGATGACTCAGTGTCAATGCTGGGAGTCAGTGTATAATTTGTGCCAGTCAGAGTCGAAGTCAAGGCGCCAGTCAATATCTGGTCAATGTTCGTGACGGAAAACCGGCAGAACTTCGACTGATTAGGGTCCCCGAAAGATATTGACTTGGTATGCCGACTAAGGCTTGAAAGGAAAGGTCTATACACAGACAGGGCATGACCTGCACTGGACTAAAAACCAATCGGGTCTCGGACAAAGTGTGTCACGGACAAGTGCATGGTCGACACGAGGCTCCATGGGATGTTTGGGTAGTCCCGTGCTTGCACCGAGAGGCGTAATAAGACCAAATGGGCCGCGACAGGGATTTTCCCGGGTTAGGGACGTAGTGTGCAGTGTAAGGTCACGTGCGCGTAGTGTGCAAGCAGTCTATCTTCTTTTTCTGAGTAAAATAGAAATTTTTCATGTGTCTTAAAAAGAATGATGCATGATTTTTTTTTTGAAAATTTTCTTTTTTTTTTGAAAATCTTTTTTTTTTTTGAATTATTTTATTTTTTTTTTGAATTTTTTTTTGAAAGCAAATAACACATAAGCACATAATTCAAAATTCGAGGCAACGGGTCCGACAGTCAAAATTTTGACTTTTCTGAGGCGGCCAAAACAACACGAAAATGTGAAAAATCAACACACACCACAAATGATTTTAAATACCGGGACGGAAGCTTGACCCTCAAAATCTTTTCATTTTTTGAAAACAATGATACCGGTACGTGGGATTGTTAAACCACAATTTATCCCCGACTCGTGTTAGGAGGCGATAACGTGAAGTTTAATGGTTTCCACCAATATACCAAATATCTTTTTTTTTTAGATAAAGCTTATTAGTCCCCAGCGGAGTCGCCACTGTGACGATGTTGAAATTCCAATTCGCGGAAAAAATTCGATTTTTCGTTTCTTTGAAAACCAAATAAAAACCGGAAAAACGGAGTCGCCACGCCATTTTTGTTTTAAGGGACAAAACTTTGAAAAATGCCCGAAATAAGAGATTTGGGTTCGGAGGTCACGTTACACGCCGGGAAGAACGTTAGTGTTCACCCGGAATGCCTCGTAAAACGAGTCTTCCAAGCTTAAAAACCATTTGTGTGTGTGTGTGTGTGTTGCTTTGGCCAAAATAAATTGAAACTCAGAAAAGTAAAACTTGGGAAATCTTTATTAGACTTTGAACAAATCCCATGATTTTTGGTGTGATTTTTGGGTTGAGTTTTAGGACTCAAATGATTTTTTGAAGTTGAAAAACAATTCTGCTAGAATGAAAAAGGCAGTGGACACTTGACTTTGAAATGAATTTAAGGGCTTTAAAACTTCATAATCTGAGGAAACTCAGAGAATGAAAGTTGTTCCAGACACCTTAAATAAGATTTATATGAAAGAATTTTCCATTTTGGAATTGATTTGGTGGACCAAAATCTTCTGGAAATCTCAGATATGAAATCTGGACTTCCAGAGACTGAGGAACTGACCTTTAAAAGAAAATTTGAAAAAGGAAGTTTTACTCACGCAAAAAATAAAGTAAAAATATTTATGGAAATTTCTGGATGTTGGCTACAAAAAGTGATCTGTAGTCAACACCAAATTCCAAGTTTATATGTGTCCAAAAAATTAGACCATGGACAGAGGTCTTAGAAAATTGCTACTGGACAGCAACTTTCTTAAGAAGAAAAACATGATTAAAAAGGGGGTTTGGCATCCATGCTTGTCCCCATTTCCCTAGGTTATATTAGTGATCACTTAACATTTTAGTGGTGAATCAACTATATCAAACCATCCTTGGGGTACATTAGGACTAAGCACTTCATTTGCTTGGGAAGGGGAATTTTATCCTTTGAAAATGAGATTTGATGTATGAAAATGGTTTTTAGGGTTTTGAAAATGCATTTGCAAGTAAGTAAGAACACTTTGAAGATAATGTTGATCCTTGTAGATGATCAACCATGGAGATGAACTTCCATGGTGATCTTCTTGGATCTAGGGCAAGAAGATGAACAAACTACATTTTGGAGTTTGAAAATGCATGCATGGATGAGAGAGATTTAGGGTAAGGAGAGGGAGGTTATACCTATCTTCCTTGTGTTTTGTGTTTGAATGGATTCAAGTCTTGAATGTGTTTAGGGTTTGAAAGTGTTTAGGGTTGATGATTTGAGTTGGTTAAAGAGAAAACAAGTAGATAACAATGAAGTCCTCTATGTTTTCTCTCTAATCCTCCTCCTAAGGGGTGATTTGAGCTTGGATTGGTGCATGTATGAGAGTATGTATGAGAGTGTTTTGAAAATGTATTGAGTGAGTGAGATTTGGGAAAGATTGAAGAGAAAATGGTGGCAATTCAAGTGAATTCCCACTGTTTTCTCCCTATTTTTCGCCAAGGTGCGGTTGCAAATTGTGTTGTTGCTTCTTTTCTGTGACTGAAGGCCTCAATTTATAGCCCTCTGAAAATGCCATAATCATCCGCGCGGACAAGAGAGGAAGCGTGCACTGTTCATTAAATGCAGCTCCAGGCTTTGGACACAAGGAATAATCTTTTGAAAATTCAAACTGGTTATGTTTTTCAGCTTACCAGTTTTGGTTTTTCTTATTTCTTTTGCTTTTTTGATTCTTTTCCTTGGTTTATCCTTAAATAACAATGCCCACTTTACCCTTGCTTGGTTAGAAATGTTAGGAATTGTTAGAAATGTTAAAACTTTCGTTAATTTTCTAACGAAAATATTAACAACTCAAATTGGAGCACTTACACACGTCGAGCTCGTGGGAGTTTTCTCTTGTCTTTATAACCATGTCATCGATGTAGGCTTCAAGGTTTCTGCCCAATTGGTTCTTAAAGACAATATTGACCATTCGCTGGTAGGTGGCTCCTGCATTTTTCAGCCCGAAGGGCATCATTGTATAACAGTATGTCTTGCCCGCAGCGATGAAAGTTACGGAGCGGACATCTTTAGGAGCCATCTTGATCTGATGGTAGCCGGAGTATGCGTCTATGAAGCTCAATACTCTGAGACCGGCTATTGAATCCACAAATCTGTCTATGCGAGGAAGAGGAAAGCAATCCTTGGGGCATGTTTTGTTGAGATCGGTGAAATCAACGCACATCCTCCATCTGTCATTGGCCTTTTTGACCATGACTACATTTGCTAGCCACTTGGGGTAGGAGATCTCCTTAATTATCCCCGCTTTAAGTAACTTCTCCACCTCTTCCTTGATTGCTATCTCCTTTATCGGGGAGAAGTATCTTGATTTTTGGTGGATGTTCTTGAAGGATGGGTCATCATTGATTTTATGGAGGATTACGTCCTCGCTGATCCCTTGCATATCCTCCACCCTCCAAGCGAACACATGCTCGAAGGAACTCGATCAAGATCCTTCTCTCCTCGGGGTGAATTTCCAGCCCGACCTTTACAGTTTGCTCGGGGTAGTGGAAGTTTATTACCACTTCCTCGAGCTCGTCGTTAGGTCAGAGGTCGCTGATTTCACGATTGTGTAAAGAGTCAATAACAATAGTTGGGGGGTTGGCCTGAGCTCCGGTCAGCGCTGCCATGGAATATATGACCTCTCGGTCAATCTTTCCTTCAATTCCCCTATCAATATAACCTCCCTCAATAGGGGCCAACTTCTTGGACTTCCTGCTCGTCTTGAGCTCCACCTTTGTGCTATGGAAAGAAAGCATGCCAATAGGAATGGGTGCCGGAACAAGTTCATGGGCTTTCCCTTTTTTCAATTTGTCCTCGCCCTCTTTCTGCGGGCAGGATGTCTGGCCTTTCTCCACTTTCCTCTTCTCCTCTAGTGCTCGGAGGAATCTCCCGGGCTGGTTTTTTATTGTGGAAACCCCGCCCGGGGTGTTAAATTTCACCCTTTGGTGGGGAACGGAAGCGACTATTCCCAATTCGGCCTGAGCAGTAACGCCGAAAATGGCATTGTATTGGGAAGGAAGATCAACCACCATAAAAGTAATTTTGGCTGTCTTCTGTATGGGATTTTCCCCAATAGTTACTTCAAACACTATCGTCCCCTTTACCCCAACGGCGTGATTGGTGAACCCCTCGAGCATGCCGGCGTATGGAGTCAGGTTAGCCTCGGTCATCCTCATGCCTACCAGAGTATGGTAGTAGAGTATATCCCTGGCCGCGCCTGTATCGATTAAAACTCGACCAATGTTTGCCCGGTTGATTCTCATTCTGAGGGTGAGGGGTTGAGTAGAGTGAAAGAGGGAGGAGGCAAGTTCACTCCTTTTGAACCCAATTTCTTGCTCTTCCTCGGGAGCCATTGGGGGAATCAAGAAAACCTTCTCTAAGGTTCGGATCTGGAGGGAGAGCTGTTTGTTGGATGGAGGCTCCTCTCCAATGAAATTAATCTCGTAGTCACCCAACTCATCATCGTCATTGTCTCTCTCCCTCCTCTCGGGACCACGTGGTATTCATGTCCGCTGGGGATTATTATTATTGGTGGCATTGTTATGGCCCTTAACCCATTTTGTTAGCTCCCCGTCATTGATCCTTTGCTGAATAATTCGCTTCAACCGGAAGCAGTCCTCAGTACCATGACCGTGGTCGTTGTGATATTCACAGAATCTGGCCCTACCCTTTCATTCGGCTTTCAGTCCATTGGGGGAGGAGGGGGAAATTCTGAGGCTGTCATGATTACTGTCCGTGGCTCGGTGAGGGGGGTATAAACTGTTTCCTTCGCGATTTTTCGGAGCTTGTCCGTCCCTCGGCTGCGGTTCTTTCCTTGGTTATTGCCGCGGGCAGGTTCCTGGCCGGTCTCCTGGACTTGGCTGATTCTTTCTTTATCGGGGACTCGGGGAGCGGCCTCATTTGGCTCTTCGGATGAAGCAATGGCATAGGCCCTCTCATACATCTCCTCCATGCTCTTAGGCCGGTTGGCGGCAAAATTCATTTTGAGGAACGAGGAGGTGAGACCTCCCTCAAAACAGAGTCTGATATCACCCTCTTCCAAGTCCACAATCTTCTCGCTCATCTTCCGGAACCGAGAGATGTAGCTTTTGGTTGTCTCATTGGCGGCCTGCTTGACGCGTTCAAGATCTGTCTTTGGTCGTGCGGGCTCGCCTGGCCCGGCAAAAGCGTTCAAGAAGAGGTGCCTGAACTGGCCGTAGGTTTTGATGGACCTGGGCTTGAGGGCCAGCATCCAGGATAAGGCCTTGCCCGTGAAAGTTGCAGCTAAGGCTTTGCACATCACAAACTCGTCTGATGAGAATAGGGCCATCTGTCCCTCGAACCGCCCCATATGTCTCTTGGCATTTTTAGAGCCATCGTATGTTTCCATCTGGGGGCTTGCCCTTCTGAATGGTTGCCCGAGCAATCTTATCGCTGAAGGCATCCATTGTGCGGCCACATCGTTGGACTATTTTTTGGTGGGTCTCCCACATCTCGTGCATGAACTTGACAAACTCGGGGTTCTGGTCGTCAACCTTCTGCCTCTTAGCACGTGGAGTCGCGGCCTTTTCCCCAGCGTAAGCCAAGGGCCTGGCTTGGGACTTCACACGACGAATAGATTGTGCCTCTTCCCCTACCTCCTCGCTATCATCCACTTGCACTACACTGCATCTGGCCACCTGACCGCAGTTGAGGGTTGGTTCATCCCGTTTTGCCCCCCTAGCTTGACTAGCAAGCGAGTTAGCGGGGGCTCATTGGGAGAACCTTTGGGACCCTTCTGGGAGTGGCATTCCGCCATTTGCCTCTATCTCAAACAGGTCCATCTGAGCATCGTTGATGGCCATGGCCTCAGCGACCAGTTTGGACTTGGCGGCCAGGATCTCCTGCCTCTTCAGGATCCGCTCGGGGGAAAGGGGAGTATTTGGGGAGGTGGTGGCGGCTTTTATAGGATTGTTGGGAGTTTTTTGGCCTTCATTTAGGAGGGCTTGGGCCTTTTCGGCTCGGGCTTCCTCAGACAACCTCCTTAGAGCCTTTTGGGCAGGGGAGAGGTTGTAAAGGCTTTGAGCACGGCCCCCCATCCTCTCAAAAACGGAGGTGCTTGGTCTACCCTTATTGACATTGGAAGGGGATGGTCAAATGACCGGCATTTTCCAAAATTCTATACATATTTGAAAAAATGACTGAAAAAGAAAAGCTTTTTTACAGTCGGTTGTTTAGAACACGAGGGGTGTCTGAAAACAAAAATTTATGAGAAACAAAATGACGATTCCCGGCAATGGAACCACTGATGACGCCAAGCAAATCAGGGTCTGAACGGTTTATGGATATCTGGCTGGATATATATAGTTGTTGGATGTACCTAGAACACAACACAAATGAAGCACCGTTAAGGTCAAAGTTGGATGTTAATCCAACTCAGGCCCTCGGGTGTGAGAGTAAAAATACTGAGTATATAAGGCTTGGAATACCTTGAATGTGTGTGAGTGTTTAGGGTTTGAGAGTAATATGGCTTACATGCTAAATCTGGAACTTACCTTGTCCAAGGGGACAAAGGTCTTCTATTTATAGGCAATGAGGAGCTGCCCGCTGACGTAAGCCATGAGGTCAGCCCTAAAGGGCACTTTGGTATTTGACCGCATACACGTGTCCGCATCTGATTGGGTCTGTCAGGGAAGGAGGATTCTCTGTCAGAGGGGATGTCGCTGATGTGGACAGGAGCCGTGTATCCGTTGCGGCGCATTAATGGCAATAGTAGGCGCCTGTCTGATCCGCAATGAATGCGATGGGAGTGAGCCGGCAACTTGCATGTCAGAGCCAGTAAGCTAACCTGCTCACTAAGCCTTGGTATTTAATCGGGAGGTAGGTGAGATAACCGGGAGTCTGGAGTGAGCCCGTAGTCAATATCTAGGGCTCGGTCAACTATGTTGACACGGGCACGGATAGAGCGATCACACTGTCCGCGGTCACCTTCCTGGCTCTTGGCCATCTGCGGTCTTGACTGGGACAGCTGGAGAAGATCGCGGTCTTGACATGGGCGGTCTAGGGTGTGTCACCGTGTTGGGCCTTTGGACCAGACCGAGCTTGGGCCCGGTCTAGCTGGTCCGGGCTCATCACATTCTTCTCCTCTTTTTATTTTTTGGAATATCAAGCACTTCATTCTGTTATTTAATTGAAGTTGATCAGATTCTTGATAATGGAATTTGTATTGATCCCCACGATCAACAGTGTATTGTTGATGGTATATTAAAGTTGGTCGCAGAGTAAAAGATGAAAAGAGTTGGTTGCCATGGGTACTGTATTTGTCCCCAATCATGGATGAGTGTAGAGCGAAAAGGGTTGAGATGGTGGAGCAATGGTTTTTGATGATGAAACTTCTCGCGACTTTGTGGACGTCCTTCTTGATCTCAGATGGAGAATAAGCTCTTTAATGATAGTTGTTCTACCGGTATTAATTTTTCATCTATAACCTTTCCTACACTAATTAGTCTTTTAATGCTTCAGTTATTTTTTTAAATAATATTTTGATAAAATTCTTCCAAGCCATTTATTTTTGGGCAAATGACAATTTAGGACCTGAAGTAGAGGGGGTGGTGTCGATTCAGGGTCCCATATCTAATTTCCGTCAAATCAGGGCTCAATATCTAAACTTTTCGTCAATTAAGGGCTTTTTGACGAATTTTGTTAGAAAAGTCAGTTAAGTGACATGTGCCACTCACGTGATTAATTGATTTAGTTAAATTGCATTGATATTTAATTTTAAGGGGCTAAGTGAAATAAATTAAAAGTGGGGGTGAGCAATAAAACTAACCCCAAATAAAACTGCACCTCCCCTCCCCTCCTTTCCCCTGTCAACGTTAACCACCATCCCTTCTCCCCTTCATTGTCGTCAACCCCTTCTCCCCTTTAGTCCCGGACCCTTCTTCAAAACCCGAAAATCCGAAACCATTGTCGTTGCCGGCTGCATTTCCAGGCAATTGAAGCAAATGGGTATTAGAGAAATGAGGATTCGAGGTCAAATTAGGAGAACCCATATGGGTTTGGTTAACCAAATCATTGAACCCAGACAAAACCCCAGTTCCCCTGGTTTGAAACAAACCCGAATCACAGCCAAGATCGAAAGAGTTGTCCATTGTGTTGTTCAAGATAGAGGGAATAATGGGTTTGGGAGGAGGGAGAAAGTAGTGAAGTTGAGAAGAAGGGTCGAGATTGTTGAAAGCAGAAGAAGGAGAGCAAGAAGAAGAGGAATCAAGGGGAACTTGTTGTAAAAGAAGATTGTTGTTTGTGGAGAAATTGAGCTGGTGATTGTTGTTGTTGTTTGGAGGAGGCATGAACCAATTTTGGTCGTCTTCTTCAACATCGAGCATTGATTTGAAAGAAGAAAGAGAGTTAAAATCGTCTCTGGTCATTGGTTCACATTTGTTCATTTTGGTTCAATTTGTTGATTATTGTGGTTTGTTGGCGAATGTTGTGAGATGATTGCATATTGGGGATTTTATTTTAATTGGGTTGTTGTTCAAGTTGGTGGTGGCGATTATGGTGGTGGATGGTGATTTTGTCTGTGGTGTTGGCGGATGAAGGTGGGTGATGGTGAGTTGATGGTAGATTAGGGAAGGGGATGAGGAGAGAGAAGGAGGAGGCTGGTGGAGGTGGACTGGGGGTGAAATAAATAAATGATAATTTCATTTTTTTATTATCTAATGTTAATTCAATGATTTTAATTATTTTTTAATTTATTGTTTCATTTTATAATTTTTAAAATTTATTTTTTATATATTTTAATTAGTTAAATTGTGTTTCATTAAAAAAAACTTGATTAAGAAAAAAAATATAAATTGGGTAAGCATATTTTTTGTAAATATTTATTTTATTTAATCTATTTTTATTTATATATTTTATAAATTATTCAATAAAAAATAATTAGTAATTTTTTTTTGAAGCAAAATGATTAGTAATTTAAATTATTAGAAAAAAGGATAATAGTTAATATCTTAAATTATTTTAAATCATATTACCTATTATCTTTATTTTTTTCAATATTTTAAAATTACTAATTATTTTTAGTTAAAAAATATTATTTTAAAAAAAATATTTTGTAACAGTCATCAATTTTTAAAAATTTACATTTCACTCCTTAATAACTAATTTGCATTTCAATTTAGTCCAACTTGTCCAGCACATGCGTGGCACATGTCACTTAACTGATTTTTCTAACAAAATCCGTCAAAAAGCCCTTAATTGACGAAAAGTTTAGATATTGATCCCTGATTTGACGAAAATTAGATATGGGGCCCTGAATAAACACCACCCCCTCTACTTCAGTCCCTAAATTGTCATTTGCCCTTAATTTTTAATTTTCAGTTTTATGAGTGTTTTGATATGATTTGTTTAGTATCTATGAACTTTGTACATGTCCCTGCATTATCTTTTCTTATACTACATATTGCCAGATTGCTATCCTATATATGTGTCCAGTCGGTCATATATTTTAAAACATGTTTTGATATCATCATTCTTTATCCGGCTAGAAATGGCAGCATTTCAAGCTATAGATTTCAGTCATCATTTTTGGGTAAGCATAGTGTTGCCATACATGGAGCTGATGCAGGGTTGAGATCCGAATTGACTGTAGCAGAGAGGCTTGCTACTTCATGTGTATTAACACTAATTTTTTTTTTAACTCTGTTCAATTTCTTTTGTCAATAGTTTTTGAATGATGTCTACTTTTTATTATTGTTACATCTGTTTTTGTGATATTGATCTATTGATATACTTTGTGCCTTTGTCAAAATAAGTGTGGAATTAATTTGTGAAGTCGTCAGGAGATAAATATTTTGTATCCGTCGTAGTAGTTGAATTAAGTTAAAAGCAGATGAATTTTTTTTTGAAAAAAATAATATATTCACAATGTTTTCTAAAAATGTTGTGAACAATATAGACAACGTTTGTAAAACACTGTAGTATTATTTTTTACAACGTATTTATAAACGTTGTAAAAAGGTTTTAACAAATTTTAGAAAACGTTGTCTTATATTTGGATCTATTACAACGTTTTGGAAAACGTCATAAAAATCCTATAACAAAGTTTTCAAAGTTTCCAAAACGTTGTTAAAGAGTTTTTTTGTTGTATAAGTGTCGTAATAGACTTGTTGTCATTTTAAAATAAAAAACTTAATTTATTTATTTGTACACTACTTAAATAGGTTAAATTGTTATAAAACTTGTTTTTTCTTTTGATTTTTTTTTTGAGAAAATAGCTACTCCGTACAATGTATTTGTTTATTAGAAACGTAAATGATATTTATTATGGGACAAACATCATGAATTAATGGTCTATGTTATTATCATAATAAAGAAGAGAAAGTAGCAAGTAAGACGATTACTTGTTGATAGTAAAGCTAATTATTTAATTAAAAATTATATCAGAGATTATAATTATATCAACATATATTTATAATTGTCATATGAAAAAAAAATTAATATCAGAACTATACCATTATGTGACTGAAACTAATGTTCCAATTAATATCACACACCAACACAAAATTAACTCACATATTAAAAGATTCATGTGTATGTTAGAATGCTTGCATACTCATGTAGATTGAGAACCATAATACACAATAAAAAGGAAAACTATTACATATACATTATATGATAATAATTAAATATTGAACTCATTCAAAACCAATGCTTAATGAATCATAACTTTTGTCAAAACTCAAAGGCACAATGTTGTATTTAGCTCAAATAGCGCATATCATGAAAAAAAAAAAAAACTGTCTAAACTTGAAACAGAAAATATGTAAAAAAAAAAAATATAGTTAAAAGATCATATTTTGTGACTTGGCTTCGCGTCTCCATTCATGTCTTTCGTGACCTCTTCCAGGATAAAGGGTGAAACTAAACTCTCAATGTAGGTATTAGCATCAAGAAGATCAAAACAACCTTCAAAGGGATGAATATATGAATTCTTGAATGAATTACTTTTGATATCAAACAACAAAATACGATGGTAGAATTCCAAAAAGATTTCACCCTCTATTGACATATACAATAGCGTCAGATACATGAATTCCACAAACTATCAAGATATGGGAAGCTAGCCAATTTAGTCCAAGACTCTCTCACACCATACTCTTTAATCATCCATACATCCTTGTAATAGTGACGGCAGACACAGTAGAAAAAGACATTCTCCAAGAACATTCAAACTCAAGACATACTCACGTTCACGATAGTTAGGTTGTGGGACTTCACTATATGTCTCTTTTGCTAAATCAAGACAAACAATTCAGTATGGATATGTTCATAAAATTAATTTTTCGCATCTACCAATTTGACCTCATCAATTTTATTGGAGCGGCATGTATATATAAATTATTTAAGCTTAGATAATAACAATCATTTAACATTTAATGTTGATGTGGACAATTTTATTAAGATAGAGAATAAGTGTAAACTTTAACATTAATGAACATTCATCTTTCACTAAAAATGAAGGGGTTAAATATAAAATATTCCTAAATCTTAAGAATATAATATCTTCCTCAAAATCATCCATCACCTACCCCCAACGTTCCCATGCCATCTCTCTCCCGCTCCCAAATATGCCATCTACCCACCACCTCCCATATTGTCACCCCGCCACCATCACCACCGTCACCTATGAATAACCACAACACGTCTTCGACGTATCCTCTACTATTCCGCCTTAACTCCAAATATGATCACTCCTCCTCTCATATACCCCCAAAGTTGAAATCTATCCATCGTCTTTTGATGTTGCTATGCCCCTGTAATTTCAATAATTTTAGATCACCCATGATATCCTCCCCTGGAGCTACAATGACAAAAATGGTCGTACCATCATCGTCGATAAAAACACTTATAGGGTTTCCATGCAAATTCGAACTGAAAGTTAAAGCATATTGTAGCTTAAATCGTTGTGATCTTCTCCATCATGATTAACTAAGTGTGCGACTTGCACGAACTATTGAACTACTCGACCTCCATCAAACACCATGCCCCACCTTGTTATACTTTTTCATATCAGATTCAAGTTCAATTTTTAAGAACTTGAATTCCTTCTTCTTTTTTTTTTCTTTTTTTGTTCCGTAGTTCTTGATTTTATTTTTTCTCATTTGAGGTTAAATCAAGGTTTGGATCTTGATTGGGTTGACTCAAACACAAATTTCATAAAATTTAGTTTTTATTTTGATATTTTTCAATATAACGTTTTCCTCGAAAATTAATTGCACTTACCTAATGATTTAATAACATTGTAGACGTGAAATTAAGAAACACACAAATATAATATGACATAATTTAAGATCAAAATTATAAAATAAAATTATGTCAAGAATATGACAGTACTTAGCTTAAATATTAATAAAGAACAAACAATAATAGTTAACTTTCACCTTGATAGATCACTATCCTTTTCTCATGAGCCTAAACGTCTATATCGACACATATTTTAGACATGCCTTCAGGGTGTCAACATTTTATCAATCAAACTGAGAGCATCATTAATATTGCATCATAAAAGTAAATGTACTTTGAGGTATTCAATTATATATTAAAATTAAAATAAAATTTTATATACATAAAATTTAAGAAATACGTATTATCAATAATATATTTAAAACTTTACTGAGAATGACTAAAACTTTATAATTACATCATTATTTAAATCAAATTAACTAAAATTGATGCATTATCCATTTTTTTTTTGGGATGGTGAGACATCATGTGTCAGGTTTATTGAATAGACATAGGCTATCTTAATTATTATACTTTTAGATAAATTTGAACTATCCTAATTTTTATCCTCTTTTAATTTCATTTCACTTTAATTTACAAAATTATTAGAAAGGAGATATTCTAATTTTTATCCAAACATATTTCCATACTAATATTAGTTACACAATTAATTATAAAAAAGGGCAAACCTCGGTGCGCCAAGCGGGGGTTGGGAGAGGGAACCATTAAAAAGAAACATAATCAATTTTATAGTAATTAACTAAACTATATATTAGCTTAATAGAAATAAGTTATCTTAATTGTTATCCTAATTTACTTTCATATTAATTTTAATTTTAATTTTAAAAAAATAATCATTTCTTACTAATTTATTTTCATTTTAATTTTAATTTATGAAATTAATAATTAAACATGGGCTATCTTAATTTTTGTTATAATTTATTCCCATTCCCATTCTAATTCTAATTTATGAATATAATTCTATTTTAATAAATTAAATTTCAAATTAATTGAAAGGATAATTTTATGTTTACAATCTAGTGTAATTTGATATAAATTTTGATAAACATGAAATATCCTAATTTTATTGTAGCATTTTTAAATATATACGTCACGTGTCCCACTAAGAGATAACTTTATTGCTCGAGATTAGGGATGGCAATCGGATCGGATCGGCTCTAATCCGAATCTGATCCGAACAAAGTAAGACCTGATCCGAATCTGATCTGATCCGAATGTTTAGGATTCGAGCCCCTGTCCGAGATCCGATCCGATCCGAGGCATTTCAAAAAAAAAAAAAATGTCGAAGGCAGTGAGATAGCGGGCATTCAACAATGATCTACAAATAATTTTCTAAAAACAATGATCTACAAATTAAATTAATAGAGGTTAACTGAAGTTAACAAAAGTTAAAAAGTACATCTTTCTTACGTGCGTGGATGTTGCAAATTCGGCCACACAACTTTCAAAAGGAGAGCCGAAAGTAAATTCGCCGGAGTTTGGATGGAATCGCCGCCGATTGATGGATCTGGGGGAGATGGATTCGCCGGAGAAGGAGGTGAGGTGCCATCACAAGAGAAGGAATAGACGATCCGGATAGAGGCGCAGGGAGGAGAGGAGGTCGCTGGTGGCTGGAGAGTGAGAGGAAGAACGGTGCGGCGTCGGCGTAAGGGGCCGGGGGAGTGAGCGGCGCAGAGCTCGGAGAGAGAGAGAGAGAGGGGCCTTGGTTGGAATGAATGAAAACTAGGTAGATTTTTCTTTATATATTAAGACTTAAATGTAAATTTAACAAAATATGAGGGGTATAATTGAAAATCAAAATCCTAATAAAACGGATCGGATCGAATCCCGGGTCGAATGCATTTCAGATCGGATTGGATCGGGTTCGGATTGGATCATACCATAAACCGAACCCGATCCGAAATCCGATCGGATCGGGAAAATTTCTGCCAAATCCGAATTTTTCGGATCGGATCGCCTTCGAAACAGATCGGGTTCGATAAAATTGCCATCCCTACTCGAGATGGGAAAGTGATTGCAAAAATCAAATGCAACACTTTAAATATACACTTCCTCCGTCCCACTAAAAATTATAATTTTGGATACTCACAACAACTATTCACTCACTATTTTCTATCCCACTTAATCAAACTACCCCTCTTCAATTGGGACAAAAAAAAAAAACAAAACCTTCAACGATGTTGGATTAGACTTTTGTGAAATACTCTTATTCCTTTAGTACTGCATTACTCTCTTGGTTTCAAATTAAATATTATATACTCTTGTTAAACATTTTAAAGATGGTGTATTATTTATTTATACCTTTTTTACAATATAATCACTATGATGATTTCTTTGTTTAAAATTGAAACATTTATTTTAGGATGAAGAAAATGATAAAACGTGATATTTATTTTGGGACGTATAGAGAATATTTTGATAAATTTTATTTTTCATTTTTAATAAGGGATGTAAATTTATAAGATATCTTCATCCATGATTCCATGCTAAAAAAAATCCATTGTGATGTTAAATATTTTTACAAATTGCATTCTTTATTTTGGGACAATAATTTTTTCAGAAAATAAACAATTTTTTGGGACGAATGGAGTATTTTGTAAAAAAATCGTGAAGTATTAACTCTAGAATTGTTGTGTAGAACAAAAATTTTTGATTACCATGAGCTTTTGGTGTACAAAAAATAAACGATTTTTTTGGAATAAAGAGTAATTTTGTTATATCATTATTATTTTAATTTTTTTAAAAGTATTTTTTGATAAATAATCTCCATCAAACAAAGTAGGTTGTAACACAAATTCAATGAGGGGTTTGCTTGGTGTTCGATACTTCTATTTAACCTCCCTTCTCATTTCTTTATTTTTTTTCTTCTCTTCTCTCTATGCATTCGTATAAAAAATGGAACAATGATTTGAGAAACACTGATCAATTATTATTATTTTTTGAAGAAAATATTTTTTTTATTAGCACTACCCATATTATCAGGCATGAAATGTGATGATTTTGGTTTGAATTTCACTTAGTAACTGGATAGGAGAATTTTTATAAATAGAAAATTTATTACTCCGTAGTAAACAGAAAAGGTGAAAGGGGTTCGAAATTAGTTGGGATGACAACAAAATTGAATGGATATAAATTTTCCTCTTCTTCTTTGCAGAAATTAATTTTTTTTGGCATACTCTTGAAATTTTGAAATAATATATACTCTCTCAGTCTCACGTAAATAGAAATTAACGATGAACTTGATTATACTTTGATTAATAATTTAGATAAGAAAATAATTATTCTAAAGAAAAACTAAAAATTTCTATTGAGACAAATATCAATTGTAATTCAATAATAATTTTTACTATATTTTTAGCAAGATCATTAATTTTCTTAAATTATTGATCAAAATATAATCAATTTAATCATTAATTTATATTCATGTGGGACAGAGAGATTATATATTCATATAGCTATAGAAGACAAAGAAAAAGGAAATGGAATTAGTGGTCTTTTTTGTTAACTGTTTTTAGTATACATGGTAATATAGTTGTAAATGGCAAAAAGAAAAAAAAGAAAATGAATGCAAATTTTAGTAATTTATGCCATCAATCAATCGGATCTCCCTCTCTTTCTTCGTTTACTATTTTCTTTTAATTTTTAACTCAAAACCTATTTTACTTATGGCTAATTGTCCTCCAATTTGGGGTACTATAAATTAAACAATAGTTTAAATTTATGTTTATTTATATTTTTTGATGCATCAAAAATATTCATTTTTATTTAAAAGTATATAATATTATTTTAATAAATTTTATATTTCCCCAAAATAGATACTTCGTATATCTTAGAAAAATCAATCCAATCTAATAGACAAAATTGATTGAGATTGCGATTTTAACATTTAATTCAGTTCTTTAAAAAAAATATTAATTCAGTTGATTCAGTTTAAAAGTCTAATGGATTTGACAAAATCATATGTTAAAAGTGAAGCACAATCTGTATTCTTAGAATGAGAGTAGGTCCGTAGCTTCTATTTGAATAATGGGGAGTCGGAGAACTCACCAGTAGCTGGCAATTTAATAAAATTTAGAATGTTGAAATATTTCTTATTAATTATAACTTCATGGTGATAAATATTTATAACTCCATGCCTTCACGGTAACAAATACTAGTTAGTTAACAATTCATGATATTTTTTTTTCAAAAATAGAACATTTTAATGAATACTCCCTCCGTCCCACATCAGTTGAGACTTATTTTCTTTTTTGTCCGTCTCATGTGAGTTGAAACTGCTCAAAATGATAAAAAAATCTTTATTATTCCTTCCACTCATTCTCTCTCCTACTTTACTTTTACAGTCACAACATCAATCAACTTATTATTCATTCCACTAATTCTCTATCCTACTTAATTTTTCATACTCACAAACAACTCCTCCCATTATTCTGTCTCCTACTTTTCCTTAATTCATGTGCCAAAATTTTTAATCTCAAGTCACGTGGGATGGAGGGGGTATCTAAAAATGCAAAATACTATTATTATTTCAAGACTATCTTCAATATTAATAGTTTTTGTTAATAATCTTATTCTTCTAATATTAAATATATTATGAAAGCTATATGCTTACATATTTATATATTTACTATTATTTTTTGCATAATATTAATACTCTTAATTGTATTGATGCATATGTAAATATTTTATTTAGTAATTAAGTATAGTAAAAACATACTCCCTCCGTCCCATCTCACTTAAGAAAACTTTTCATTTTGGGCGTCCCACTTCACTTAAGAATTCTCAAAATGGAAACCTTAAATTACTATTCTCTCCACTCATTCTCTCTCCTACATTATTTTAATACTCACAACACCATTATAATTACTATTCCCTCCACTCATTCTCTCTCCTATTTAATTTTTCACACTCACAACACTTTTTCCACTCATTCTCTCTCCTAATACTATAATAATATTCCTTAATTCCCGTGTCATTTCAAAATTTCCTAAGTGGGCTGGGACGGAGAGAGTATATTTTTAATATATATCGCGCATCGTACTGGTGCATTGTTAGTTTGAAGCATAATATAAATTTAACTACAATTTTTCTTATCTTGGGTAAATATGAAAAACACAGAAGATAATGAGTAAATAGCTCTAGAATCATATTATATATCATAACGTGCAAATTGAAGGAGAAAACTCTTGGACTAAATTCATTATCTTGGTAGTTCTTAAATATATTTCTTTGAGTAACTTGTATTTTTTAGCAAAGAACTTTCATTATGTATATTTTATAAATAAAGGGTTAATGACAATTTAGGGCCTGTAGTATAGGGGCATTACCACATTGGGGCCCGAAGTCCAAAAACTATCAATTTAGGGCCTTAATTTACAATTTTGATCAAATTGGGGCTTTTTGACGAAAACCGTTAAAAAAGGCCGTTAACTGACCCTGTGTGATGCACATGACTTTTTTTTAGGGTATTTTGGTCATTTCATAAACTTCAGGCCCTAAATTGACAGTTGCCCTATAAAATAATAAATAAAATATTTTTTTTTTACAAAAAATAATTAATAAATTTAAAATATTTTTTTTTAAAAAAAATAATTAATAAATTTAAAATATTTTTTTTTACAAAAAATAATTAATAAATTTAAAATATTGAAAAAAATAAAGATAATAGTTAATATGATTTAAAATAATTTAAGATATTAACTATTATCATTTTTTCTAATAATTTAAATTACTAATTATTTTGCTTCAAAAAAATTAAATTATTTTAGATTGAATAATTTATAAAAATATATAAATAAATATAGATTAAATAAAATAAATATTTACAAAAAAATTACTAATCATAGATTTAAAGATGGAATAATGTAATAAGTTTTACTAGAATTTCATAAATACACAAATATTAAAAAAAAAAAAAACACCATCAAATTTGAATTTTGAGTTCTTCCAAAACCAAAATCAAAATCCGGCCAAAACCAAAATCCGACCAAAACCAAAATCCATTGATTCAGGCCAAAACCATAAATACTACAATTTTGATCAAATTTGAATTTTGTAGGTCCGGCCAAAACCAAAATCCGGCCAAAATTCTTCCCTGAACCAGCCGACAACCTCCATCGCCATTACCGGCCAATACCTTCATCAATTTCGGCGAGTTCTTCCATTGATTCAGGCCAACCTCTCTGTTCCACACGTCCTCCCCTATCCAAATTCTCCGGTCCACCGGAAAACACCATTACCAGCAAAACACTAACCCTCTTCAATCCATCCCCTCCCAAACCAGCCGCACCCAAAAATCTGCAATTGACAAAATAGAATCTAAAATTGACAAAATCAAACAAAAAATCTTCAAAAATGAACCAAAAAATCTGCAATTTTGAAGCCAAAATCTGCAATTTTGAAGGTTTCGTTTGAGGCGGAGGAAGGTGGATGGAGGCGGAGGAAGATGGAAGGGAATGGGGAAGAATGAACTAGGGATGGGTTTGGGTCGGTTTGCTGTGGTGATGAAAGGGAATGGGGAAGAATGAACTAGGAGTGGCGCCGGTGGGTTTGCCGTTGTTTGGTACCGTGTGTTTGCCGTTGTGTGGTACCGTTGAAGAGGGAGGAAGAAGGTATAAATTGGGCAATTGTCAATTTAGGGCCTGAAGTTTATGAAATGACCAAAATACCCTCAAAAAATGTCACGTGCATCACACAGGGTCAGTTAACGGCCTTTTTTAACGGTTTCCGTCAAAAAACCCCAATTTGATCAAAATTGTAAATTAAGGCCCTAAATTGATAGTTTTTGAACTTCGGGCCCCAATGTGGTAATGCCCCTATACTACAGGCCCTAAATTGTCATTAACCCATAAATAAAATATTTAATATATAATTTGTATATAACCTTTATGTACAAACTTGATTATATTTGAGAAATACATCAAATATAATCAAGTTTCTTCTTTGACTCCCCAATAGCGGAGCCAGGAATTTAAGAAAGGGGGGGGGGGAGAAGTTTTGGAGTAAAGGAAAGATGAACGGGGTTCAGAAACAGCGTCCCCCGAAATATTTTTTTTGCTCTCTCATATAATTCAACACATGTATAACATAATTACACGTACTAAAAATTCAAAATAATAGTTATTCAACATCTAAAAATCTTACCTATCAAAACAACATCATAAATATAATATATTTTACTTCAACATATACTACTTCGTCTCATTAAAAGTTACACTCTTTACCTCTTTTGATTTGATGTCTTATTAAAAATTACACTTTTATAAAAATGAAAATGTGTTAATACTTATTTATTCAATGAGATCCACAACTTTATTTAATGATGAATTTGATTATACTTTGATTAATTATTTAGATAAAAAAATTATTATTGAATTACAATTGATATTTGTCTCAATAACATTTTTTAATTTTTCTTTAGAATAATTATATTTATCTAAATTATTAATCAAAGTATAACCAAGTTCATGATTAATTTCTATTTACGTGGGATGGAGAGAGTATATGTTATTTCAAAATAAAATTATATTTTTAGTGGGACAGAGCGAGTATAGTTGTATTTACATAATAGTGAAATGTCATTGTTAAAAAAAAAAAATCAAGGGAGGGCAGCTGCTTGACCCATGTGGCTCAGCCTGTGTGAGCCCCACTTTTTACAATAAATGAATAAAAAAATTGAAACAACTCCTTAGCTAATGTTTAAGAACAACACTTTAGTCCATGAAGATCTTCAACCATGTCCGCATATCTTTGAATAGAATTCAAGCCTAGAGAATATTATAGATATGTGCCGAGAGAAGGCGTATTAAGTACTTGAACCATATTCCGTAGAAAAAGAAACTTCATTTCGTCATCATAGACAAGAATAGACTGATCAAAAGAATTAAGAAATCAGCCATGCCATTTATAAAAAAATGGAAACAATAATAAATTATTAAAAGTTGAAAAATCGAGTAATTTTGACGCCATACTTGACCAATATCATCTTCCTTGTCAACACCGAGCGGTATAATATTGGATCTGATCCTTGTTGTCAATGATTTCTCATCCTGAAAAACACATACAAATTAAGGAGTTCAAAGCAATTAGTAAAGAATAAGTTTTAGGGGAAACCTGTTTCTCCGTAAGTTATAAAAAGTCCACTTTAAAACAGTGAGTTTAAACTTTAAAACACCAAGTTGAAATATTTAAAAACAAGACTTTTTATAATTTATGGAGAAACAGGTTTCCCCCAAAATTTTTTGATTAGTAAAACCTGTTTAGTTGGGCATGAAAAACAATATGCTTAAAGCCTTAAACTCATCACGAAGGGTTTATATGGTCTAAAAATGTTCAATCAACAATTTAGGAATGATATGCTCAAGAATGATATGGTGTCATCCTTATTAAATGAAATGATTTCTCACCTTCTATCCTTTAGACAAAATCAATGTCACCATAAAAAAAACTGGTGTGAGAACAAACCTTCTTGAAAGATGGCCTTCTTCGACAAGTTTTTTCCTTCGGTAATTTCAATGAAAAAAAAGGCTAATAAATCTTGATGATTGGCAAAGAACATATGAATTTTGGCACTATTTAATATTGCTTGATTTTAGGATCAAATATGATTAGGATGATTTCAATAAACAAAAAAATAATGAAATTATTCTATTTATATGGGTTACATTTCCTTATTTACTAATTGCTCCCCCATTTTTTGAAACTCAAAATTGAATTTCAAAATTCAAACATTGATTGAGCTTAAATCGAAGTAATTTATTGTATAATTTTAAACATTAACTTAAATTCATGAGATAATTTTAACCGGTAATTTTGAAGACAAAGTTTGAGATTGCAAAACTATATTCTATTTTGAAGGATAATAAACTAATTTATTTGTCTCTATCGCATTTGAAGACAAAGTTTGAGATTGCAAAACTATACTCCCTCCGCCCCAGGATTTCCGTCACCATTTTTAGCTCGGCACGTAAATTAAGAAAATAGGTGGGAAGAAAAAATATTGTGAGTGTAATTTGAAAATAGGAGAGAGAATTAGTGGAGGAAATAGTAAATTCAAAAAGTGTTGTGAGTGTAATAGTGAATTAGGAGAGAGAATGAGTGGAGAATATAGTGAATGGGTTTAATAGAATATTAATAAAACATTTCTTTTTTAGGAAAAATGAAGCTTCAAACGGAACACCATTTTGAATAAAGGTAAAGGATTTTCTGAAATGGAGGGAGTATTCTATTTTAAGGGCAAAATGATAACTATTTCTATCTTAAATAAGATATAATTGAAATGTTTTCGATTTAAAGAATATCAGAACACGTTGCCGCCGTAATGATGATAGATCCCAAAAGTAAATAATGAAAAATGACTAGTTACTTTTTAAGTAAAATTTCAAAACAAATCTACTAATAGCAAAAGTTTTTCAAGCTTCTAGAAAATTTTAAGTGGCACAATATCATTGATCAATCTTTTCATCATCCATCAATCACAATCATCCATTTGACAAATAATTAATTTCAATACAATCTTTTATTTTTCAATGATAAATTTTCATCTCCCAAAATTTAGGCAACTATATTAAAACCTATTATCACGAAAGAAATAATATTAAATTCATTTAAAAATTAAAACTAATAAAATAAAATATCTTAAGAGCAAGAAATCTAATTTTTCCTTTAATCTATTTCTTGCCCTCCATATATTGAAACTTAAAATAATTAATTATAAATTTCCACAATTATTATTATTTTAATACAGTATATCTTATTTTAATTTTAATAAAAATACAAATGAATTTTAATAAAAGAAAAAAAAATCTAAAAAGAACAAAAATATAAGTATTATACAATATAAAGAAAAAACTAAAAACATAAATCAACCCAGTCTTTCCTTAAAATTTGCAAATATATATATCTTCACTCATATATAAAAAAAAAACATTGAAAAGGGAACAATCTTGATTTCTTCACAAGCAAATTAATCCCTCCTCTTCCACCATTTCTTGGTCAACCCCTCCCGCTCTTTTATTTAAAATTTCAAATTTTTTTAAAAAAGGAAAGAAAATATATTTTGAAAAATTACATTTTTTTCACGTTTGGCCCACCTCCCTTAAATATTATCCGACTAAATATTCATGAAAATAGCTTCGAATTTTAAAGCCTAAAAACCCGCCCTAAATATTTTTCAAATACGTCCACCCCCTACAACTTCTAAGGTTCTTATTTAATATTTTTAATTCATAAAAAAATTAAAATTGAACCATGTAATTCATACAAAGAAAATTAATTTTCCAAAAAAATACTTAATCTATATTAGTAAATATTATCGAATTAATATGATTTTAAAAAATTAACATAGCAAAGATATTGATCATATGTTAAGATTTTATCTAATTTAATTTGATATAAAAATCTAATTATAAAAAAATCAACTAATTTTTTTTACCAAACTAAAATTTAAATTTAAAAAAACTAAGATAGAAATAATGCAAAAAAAGGGAAATTATCAATGCATGAGATAAATAAAAACCCTCCCTCCTTTTGTATTTAGCACCATCCCAACTATATAATCTTCAAGTCAGATTTTTTATTGATATTAACTTTTTCATAGTATTATACTCCCAAAGTCTAGGGGCCTGTTTGGTAAAACTGAAAATTAAGCTGAAAATATAGAGCTGAAAAATATAGAGCAGAAATTATTAAGTTGGTGAATTTTAAGAGTTCAGTTTGTTTGGTAATAGCAAACCACTTATATCTAAATTTATTTAAAGTTTGAACTTAACATTCAAAAAATTATTTGAATAATCTTAATGGGTGTATAATAAAATAAAGTCTTCAACATATACATCACTATTATTATAATTAGATTATATTTTATAATATTTAAATATTTTTTATTAGTACTTTCTTTGACCTATAATAAAATTTATTTTGTTAATTATTTTGATAAATTTGTCTAAACTTTGACAAAAAAAAAATAATAATAATTATGATACTCTATCAAAATATTATTAATATCAATAGTCTAATATAATTAATTTACATTTTAATATTAGATCAAATATAATTTATATGAAAATTTAAAATATTTCAACAAAAGAAAGTATCATTTAATATATAAATAAAATAGTTGATGGATGAATTTGAACTCTTTCCATTTTTAACTCTTTCTTTCTCCCTCTTAATTTCTTAAGCTACTCATTTTCAACTTAAAATTAATAGCCTTTTTAAAATCAATCTTAATTAATTAAGTGATTGCAATTACCTTACCAAACATGCTTAACTTTTTAGTCTCTTAAAGTGTTTCAAATTAAGAGCTTAATTAGATTACCAAACAAGCCCTAGCACTAATAGCAATATTCATTCCCTCCGTAATAATATTATACTCCATCCGTCGTGCAGTAATAGTATACTCACTCCGTCCTGCATTAATAGTTTCGTCCCGCATTAATAATTTATTTCATCGTCCCAAAACTTTTAAAACTTCTATATAAACTTCAACTCAGATTTTTTTTTATATTAATTTTTTCATAAGAATATACTTCCACCGTCGGATACTAATAGCAATATTAGTGTCAGACGGTGATGATAGTATATTTCCTCCGTTCCGCAGGATTTGTATATTCCCGCCGTCCCAAAGTTATATTATATTTCATATGTCCTACATTAGTAGTTTATTCCATCTCGCGTATATTTAAAACTTTTATATAATCTTCAAGTAGTATTTTTTTTATTGATATTAACTTTTTCATATTTATGTACTCACAATGTCTGTCACTAATAGCAATATTTTTCCCTCCGTAATAATAGTATATTCCCTCTGACCTCCAGTAATAGTATATTTTCTCCGTCCCCCGATAACAATATATTCCCTATGTCCCGCATTAATAGTTTATTCCATCTTTCTGCATATTTTTTAAACTTCTATATTATTAGTTTTTTGTGTTTAGATAAATTCTAAGTATATTTGGATATAAATATTTTGTTTTTGTATCTACACAGTTGTGTACACGGTTGAGTGACAGAAGAGAGGTCTTCCTTATGCACATATTCTTCTTTTTCTCAATCCACATGATCAAGCTAAGATTGCTGAAGATGTAGACAAATTTATTTCATCTGAGATACCAGACAAGGAAGCTGAACCGGAATTGTACGAGGTAGTAAGAGATTTTATGCTGCATCGCCCATGTGGTCCTTTAAATCCGAAATCTCCGTGTATGCAAAATAATGGGTATTCAAAGCAATTTTCCAAGCCTTTTAATGAACGAACTATTGTAGATGAAAATGGTTACCATGTATATAGGCGGAGAGACACCAGGGCAACTATTTAGAAGGGTGAATGTAATCTCCACAATGGGTATGTTGTTCCGTTTAATGCCTATCTGCTTTTGAAGTATAGAGCACATATCAATGTCGAGTATTGTAATCAGAGCATGACTATCAAATATTTGTTCAAGTACATTAATAAGGGTAGCAATAGGATAACTCTTGGATTACAAGAAAAGGTTGAGGTTGAAAGGTTCATTGATAGTAGATATGTCTCTACATATGAAGCGATTTGGAGGATATATGAGTTTGATTTGCATTATAGAAATCCACCAGTTGAGCGGTTAGCTTTTCACATGAAGGGTGACCAGACTATACCTTTTCACGAAGGGGATTACATTGAAGATGTTCTTGAAAAAGCAGAGACTGTTAAAGAATCTCAGTTTATTAAGTGGATGGAGTATAACCGTGATAATGAAGACGGTCGACATTTGAAATACTGTGAATTCCCGAGGTACTTTGTGTGGGTAAAAAATAAACGTGAATGGCGCCGAATGAAAGATAGTCGATTTGCAATTGGAAGGATATATCAAGTGCCGGTCGGCTGTTGGAAATTGTACTATTTGAGAATTATGTTGAATCATAAAGCCGATTGCAAAAATTTTGAAGATTTGAGAACTGTTGATCATGTTGTCTGTAAGGACTTTAAATCAGCTTGCTATGCCTTGGGTTTGTTAGATGACGACAAGGAATATGTCGATGCAATAAAAGAAGCAGCTGGTTGGAAAATGTCTGTAGCCTTAAGGAGACTATTTGTTGTCCTATTACTGTCTAATTTCATGACTATGCCGCACGAGGTATGGTATAAGACTTGGGAGGAACTTTTCGATGACATGGAATACAACTATATGAAACAGCACAATAATTCGGTTAAGTTTATCATCTTTAAATCTAATATAGGTTTTCATTTAATATTACATATATTTACATATTTTCTCTAATATATAATGTAATTACAAATGCTTATAAAATACAATTCTAATTTTTTTTCTAACCGTAATTAAAGTCAAATATCCTAGATATTTGTTCTACTTTCAATAGTGTACTCCGACCGTATGGTGAAAATATTCACCACTCCATCCGTCCCGCACTAGTTATCTAATATGGATATTACATACATGTTTATGCTTTGATCGGATATTTGAGATATAAAGTTGATTGTAGTACATTTTTTAAATTTGTACTTCCTCCGTGTCGCACTAATTTGTTATAAATTTTATTTACAAAATATAGTTTTGTTATTGGTTGGAGAACAAATTTATTGATTATTTAATATTTACAAATGAACGTACTCCCACCGTTTCACAGTAATAGTATCATCCTTCCCTCCCGCACTAATTTTCATGTAGAGATATTATATAATCATAATGCATTTTGTCAAATATATTGAGTTTCAAGTTTTAACGTTTAATTTAAGGACATATATTATTTCGTATATATGTAGTATACGTATATATATAATTTGTATTCCTTTAATTATTATTATATTAACTCTTGGATATATATTTAATTGCATTTTTTCATAATTGTGCCAGGATTGAAACTAAACGAAGAACAGAGGAAGAATCTTACTTTAGCAGAAATTGAAAAGATATTGGTTCAAAATGAAAGTAGCATGCATAAGTTTACAAATATGCCTAAGCCGATCGACTCTACTATTGAGGATGCACATAACAGACTTATTTTAGATGAAACATCATATGATATAGAAGAGATGAAGGTTGAGCACGTCAGGTTGTATAAACAACTCACGGCTGAGCAGAAGGGAGTATATGAAGAAATCATGTCAGCTGTCGATAGTGGAAATGGTGGAGTATTCTTCCTGTATGGTTATGGAGGGACGGGAAAGACATTTATGTGGAAGAATTATGTGCTGCATTACGGATGCAGAGAAAGATTGTAGTCGCAGTTGCATCCAGTGGTATTTCTTCATTATTACTTCCCGTAGGTAGGACTGCCCATTCTAAATTTGGTATACCTTTACAGCTTGATGAGACTTCCATGTGTAGCTAACTTAAGCCAGGTTCTGGTGAGGTAGAGTTACTTCAAAAAGCATCGCTTATTATTTGGGACGAATCTCCAATGACACATAAACACTGCTTTGAGACACTTGGTCGTAGCTTGAGAGATATTATCCGTGGCCCTGATGGACGGTTATGTGATAAGCCGTTTGGTGGTAAGGTTGTGGTATTTAGAGGAGATTTCAGACAAATTCTTCTGATCTTACCTATGGGTAGCAGAAATGATATTGTGCATGCTTCACTATGTTCATCGACACTATGAAATGAATGCAAAGTACTAAGGTTAACACAAAATATGAGATTACATGTGTTTTTCAAATATATTTTGTTTAACACTATGTATAGGTATCTATATTTTAAAAGTTATAATAAGACTAAAATATAATATTTAATGTAGGGTGGTTCGTCTTCTTCGGATGTTGAGGATATCAGGTCGTTTACAAATTGGTTATTATTCGTCGGTGATGGGACTGCAGGTGCTAAGTAACAACTGCTTTTAAGATATAGATACGTATTTTATCCGTTGGTTATTACTACCTCTGTCTGTTAGTACCCGGTCCGAAAAAAGGCATTTTAAATGTTTGGCCCGGTTAATATTAATGAGAAACCCTAATAATCCCTCAAACCCTTCATCCGTACCTGCGCCGTCATTGTTGGCGTGGAAGGTACGCCAGATCGAAGTGCCGATCGGCCCTTTACCCGTGGTATGGCCGATCGACCCTTTTTTATAGTGCCGATCGACCCTTTAACCCTAGTGCCGATCGACCCTTCAGTTGGCCCAGCCCAGATACCGAAGCACTATAAATAAGTGTGCCCGGCTCCCCATATTCACACACAATTTACTCGGGAGAAACGAGATTACTCTTGTTTTACCCACAGTTCTTCTTAATCTCTTCGAATCGCCCTAGATTCAACCCCAAAGTCTTGCTACAATTGGTAAGACTCTTTTTAATATTTTTTGTTCCCTATTATTATTGTCTTATTATATTTGCATGCTTATTATATTTTAATTGTTCCTTTATGCTAGATTTAGGATTGTTTTAATATATTTAAATATGCTATAGCTGAGGATGATCTAAGGTTTCGCCCAAAGAAACCCAATGGATCTAGGAACTATTTCTTTCCTTCCACCTTAGTTATAATTATCCCATGATCAACAATTCCCCAAGGATGAACGTTGATTAGTGCACCTTTCGAGGGCCTAACTCAAAGGTTCTAGGGTGTGATCATCAATTAATTCTTTCTCTCCCCTCCTCCTTATGCATGATCCCGTTTCTTCTATCTATTCCTGTAAACACCGCACACAACCAACACCCCACATGCTAGAAAGACCGATCCGTCGGGCAATAGGAGTGATAGCGTTTCTTCTTCTGTTGTAACTTGACCCCCGAACCCAATTACATGTTTAGCCTTTTTTCAAAGCTTTGGGCTATATCAAAGTGGCGTGGCGACTCTCAAAATTTAAACTAATATTTTAATATGGTTTAAAGCGAGTGTCACTAAATGAATATCCCATTTCGGTCCGACATTATATGATTAATTATTTCAAAGTGCGGGAAGTGTGGTGATCATGTCGCCTCCCTTCCGAGTCTCACTTGGCCATCCACTCATCAGTGCGCTTCGGCCGCACGGTGGGAGCCTAAAACCTAACCCTTGTGTCACCCACTTTTCTAGGAATACACTCCATGTGGACCGGTTGGTTTGACTAGCTTTTTTATGTAGACAATTAATAAGGTCTTTATGTTAAGTCACTACGAATCAATGATAAGTCAAGATCTATCGAGAGATTAAAAGCACTAAAAAATTGATTTCCTTTTAAAAGGATGTGCTATGTAAGGTTGAGTGATATATTGTTAAAGGATCTTGTCCTATCATAGGTTTGTAAGACTTCCCATAAGTATCATATTAAGTGTCTATACGAGAAGGTTAGTCGTTAGGATCCACCACTTTAGGATATTTAGTTAGTTGCGAAAAAAGGGTATCCCTTCCAACCCTAGTAGGACTAAAATGTACAAAGCTTTTGTAAATAAAAAAAGGTCAAGCTAGTACACTGCATTGAGTCAACCCTTGTCCTAAATCCGAGTCTTTTCTGATACTTCCGCAGAGCTAAGGTCGGGCCGTGTTCTTCACTCAACAATGACAACCTTGCCTCCATCAACTACTCCAAGCACACCTGCTGCCTCTGCAACTAGCTCTACACCAGTCACTTCAATGGAAGCTCCAAATAACCCCAACTTCGCTGACATTCCGCCCGCTTCGCATGCCTACTTTGCCAGTTTGACCATGAGGGTTGAGAAACTTGAAGAGCAGAATCACACTTTAAAGAATCACAATCAAGAACTGAAGGATCATTTTGTAGAGGAGCTCAACAAAAGGGGACATAAGGTGATTCTAATGGGGAATGAAGTGGTTGATATTGAAGACGAGACTGTCAGTGTTCCTAATCCTGCCAACTCCAAAGCACCTACCTTCCCTCTACCCAACTATGTTCCAACCGGCTACAATAATGTTCCACCACCTGTCATGTATGGGAGCTCAAGCAACTCTAAAAGACCCTATCAACCTTCCGCCAACACACCCAAAGACCACTTTGCTAACCTACCTCCTCCCACTTTACCCTTCAATTATTCTGGCCACCATATTCCTACCTACTCCACCTCCCCTACCACTACTCAACCCCCAACCATGCAAAACCCCAACGTTGCTACAGACCCGACTGTGTTAGCATTGATTGAGCAAGTAAAAGCATTGATTGAGCAAGTAAAAGCGGTGAACATACTGCCTTCCAGGATGATGGACGTCCTTGATTTAAGTCCCACAGATTTGAGACCTTCAGTTCATTCCGTACGAGGATACGACTCTACTAGCCGGTCAGTGTTGGGAATAATCAGTTTACCTCTTACTTGCGGAACCACTACTATGATTGCCGAGTTCCAAGTCATAGACATACCTTCCACCTTCACCATGCTGCTGGGTAGGCCATGGTTGCATCAGATGAATGGAGTCCCTTCCTCATTGCATCAATGTGTGAAATTCCACTGCGATCAAGTGACATCAGCCATTTACAAAGCGATCCGGTAACAGTCAAGGATCAAGCACCGGGGAAAGCCGGTCCTACGAGATTCAAAGACGAAGAGGGTAGTTCAATGTTCGGCGGTTTTCGCCTAATAGCACAGTACAGGTTTGCGCGGTAGACCTCACAAAGACATCGGACAGAGTACGACCAGCTGTTAGAATGATGAGGAACATGGGATTTGTACCAGACTGGGCTGGGTGAACATCTCCAGGGACCTACGCAAGCAATGGAAGCTACTGATCATCGCAGCAGGCACGGTTTAGGCTATATTATTACCCCTGAAGATCGGGCTGAAGAGAAAAGAATTGAGTTCCTCAAGAGGGCAAAGCTACCCTACGAGAAGCCAGAGATGAGGCCATACCGCCTTTCCCTCAATAGTTACTTTGTCAAGGAGGGCGAAGAATTCTCTTGCATGGAGTTTAGCGAGCCTTGGTTTGATCACACAGGTAAGCTGCAGAAGGGTTTCGAAATCTTCAGAGATACAGAGGTTGACCGATCGAAGCTGAAAACAGTTCTCATGGATTCACGTCAAAAGAGAGGCAAGGTTGTCACAGTCCAGAGCCGGTACATCATCAAGACTGAAGATGAGTTGGCCAATCAGCTAGGGCAGGTATCTTTGGATGAGCCGTTGGTTGAAAACATTGCAGTTGCAGAGGAGTCAGAGGAATGGGATGGTCAGAACCTACTACAGCATTTGGGGAATCTGAATATGGAAGATGATATGGTTGCAGTCATTGGAGCAGAGCAGGCAGACGATGTTGACCCAAGGACGTTGGTAACACCCATGGTTGGAAAGCTGAAGAATTGGTGCGTATTTGGCGGACCCGTAGCCACGAAGGAATACATGGTTGAAGAGCTGGGACTAATGCCTCCTCCTGTCGAGTCTCCCGTTGGTTCCCCCAAGTCCTCTACTTCTTCGTAGTCGTCTCTGTTTTGTTTGAGTCTCGATGTGTTTTCTTTGAGTTTGAGTCTTCCCTCCAAGTCTGATGACCTCACATCAGAGGACTATGACTTAGTTGCAAATGTTGTTTTCCCTTTCGCTATGAATGAAAAACTAGATCTTTCTGAGTATCCCCTCATAGCCAATCTTCTTAATGATAAATTAACTAAAAATAATGCTCAACTTAATCAAATTAACTTAGTTAATAATGATTCATTAGAAGAAGCGGACACACTAAACAATGAATACATTAAAGAAATTTCTAAGCAAGTTATCAATCAAAAGGAAGGTCGAGCCCAAGCCGCCGATGAGGTGTTATCATGTATTAATTTGGGAACGGAAGAGGAGCCGAGAGAGACACAGATTGGAAGCTTCTTCGAAGGGACCGAAAGGGAAGCGTTGATCGAGCCGCTTAAAGAATATTCGGATGTGTTCGCATGGTCATACAAGGATATGCCGGGCCGGATAACTCGATAGTGGAGCACAGTAATACCACTAACACCGCACGTCAAGCCTCGCTGCGTAAATTGCGCCGCATTAAGCCGAATGGTCTCGCAAGTTAAAGAAGAGATAGAGAAGCTCCTCCGAGTGGGCTTTATCGTAGTTATTGAGTATCCGACGTGGTTATCTAATATTGTGACGGCCGCAAATCGAATGGCAAGGTTAGAGTTTGTGTTGACTTCCGAGATCTCAACAAGGCTAGCCCAAAGGATGACTTCCCGTTGCCCAACATCGACATGCTAGTGGATGCCACTGCTAACTACGAGGTCAAGTCTTTTGTAGATGGTTTTGCAGATATAATCGATTAAGATGGCGGAGGCGGACCAGAGAAGACGGCTTTCACTACACCATGGGGAACATACCGTTACACCGTAATGCCATTCGGATTGAAAATGCAGGGCTACATACCAAAGAGCGGTCACAAAGATTATTCCATGACATGATCAATAAGGAGATCGAAGTGTACGTCGATGATATGATCATTCATTCCAAAGGGTCGACGGTCAGCATTTCATTGATTTGAGAAAGTTCTTCGACAGACTGCGTGAGCATGCAATGCGTCTGAATCCTGCCAAGTGTACATTTGGGGTTATTCGAGGAAAGGTCCTGGGCTACATGGTCACCGAACGAGGGATTGAGGCAGATCCAAGGAAGATTCAAGCCATCATGGAGATGAGGCCACCACGCACAGAAAAAGAAGTTAAGGGATTCATGGGACGGTTACAATACATCAGCCGCTTCATTAATCAATTGACTACTATGTGTGAACCGATTTTCAGACTGATGAAGAAGACCGCAAGTATAGATTGGGACTGGAAGTGTCAAGAAGCCTTTGAGGAAATCAAGAGATACTTGGTCAATCCCCCTATCCTTCGCCCCCCACATTCGGAGAAACCGTTGCTATTGTACCTAACGGTAACTGATACAGCCGTTGGGGCTATGCTGGCACAGGAAGCCAAGGACTCTCGGGTGGAGAACGCCGTTTATTTCGTTAGTCGGAAGCTACAAGGGAGTGAACTAAATTATTCAGCGTTGGAAAAAACTTGCACCGGGCTAGTTTGGGTGGTTAACAAACTCAAGCATTACTTGTCAGCACATCTAATACTAGAAATACCATTTTTACCCACGGAAATTCATGACGGACAAATTTCCGTCACTAGTTGCTGACGGATTTAAATTATTACCGACCAATATTTTATTTTTCTTTTTTTTTTTGTTTTAAGCATCAAATTGTTTGGAGGGAACTACACCCGCCAATTTACCAAGCGGAGGGAAAAAATGAATAATGTTCCGACGAACAATGCGTCTTAAAACTAGCTTATCCGTAGGCTAGGCCGACGGTCTTCTCCGTCAATAGTAAACACGGATCATGCGTCGGTGTTAAAGACGGAATTATTTGCGTCATTATATTCTCACGGGTTTTCCGTCGGGTCAGTTAAATATAAATAGACTTAAATTTCCCAAACTCCATTATTTTTCTTCCCTCTGTCTCTCTCTCTCTCTGTTCGCTCCCCCTCTGTCTCTCTCCTCGAACGACGCTCGAACGGGGCTCACCCCCAGGGCGTTTCCTTCTGCCGCCAGCAAGGTTCTCCCTACTTCCGCCGGCCAATCTCTTTGTTACAGTAACTATTCTCCTTCTCCGGTGGATCTTTCTAGTGGTATGGTTCCTCTCCTTAACTCTAATTTGTGGACGGACATTTTTCTAGGGTTAGGATTGGGGTTTTCTCCCTTTCTCTCGTCTGTCTAATGTAATTTACTCTTTGATGCCTAGGGTTCAGATTGTGTGCTCCAGGTTCAAGCTGTTCTATTCGGTCAAATCTAACAAGGTAAAGGTTTGTCTTGGATCCAAGATTTTATTTTTCTTTTTTAGGTTAAAATTTGAGACTTACAATTTTATTTTTTTTGTGTTTCTTGGTGGGTTTTTGAACATTGGCCTGATTTCATCATCTATTAGCATATTTTAGAGTTCAAAATTTGTTTTTTTTTTCTCTATTGTTTTTGTTTGATGAAGCCACGGTTTATACCGTTCATTGTTAATTTGGGGCTTTCTGTAAAAGTGTGAGAGGCCATGCAGGCCCATAGCCACTACAGGCACTCCCTTGGTAGTTCTTCCCTGTCATGACATGACATGTAATATGAGATTTGATTATTTTCCATGAGCCTTAATTAGGTCTCGCCTAATATGGAATAGAGTTGAACCGAAGTCCGATTCATTGGCATTACCATTGATCCTTTGCTGCTAGTGCTAGAGAGACTCCCGGCCCAACCAATATGGGCTTAGGCCCGATAAAAAATTTCGAAGAGTTCTCTCGGTCAACTTGCTTAGAAGTACATAATTTGTAAGAGTTTTATCAGTTCATCCGTTCATGACATGGATTAATGTTGTTGTCGGTCCACTATATTAAGCTCGAATCTAAAAGTTTAACGCCCGTTAAAGTCCGAGCTTCCGTATTAATTTTGGTACCGAATTTCAAATACACATTGTATCATATGATTCATATCAATCTACATCACACTACTAGCATTTATATATATACATAACGGATAGCAGGTCGGCTAAGGGGATGGGCCATAAGTTGGGAGTTAAAGGTGAAATTAATCTGAAACCGATAAATGAGTAGGTGAGCATGCAGATGGACAAAAAACTTCCCAGGGTATCCCTGTTGATTAAAGTGGCGCATTGAAAATCAGAATTTAAGAGAGACTACTTTAAATGAACTAAAACCATCATGTTGGCTTCCAACATGCACAAACAGAGCAGTAATCACTAGCAAGCCTTCAAGAAAAATTACAAGAGATTTATGACAGAAGTTGATTACTATTTGTGCATGGTATGAAACAAAGTCCTATGTGGTCCCATAGTCACATAAACTTTAAAGAAAATGTAGTTAAATCTCTCTCAGCATTCAAGGAAAGCAGGATATACTATAAATCTGACCCAATTCAAGAGTTGCAAGGAGTTTCATGTCAGAAACACACTCTCAAGGGGCACAGGCCTCACACTTGGCTTGAAATTGAATAGACCAGTCTCCCCAACTCCCAGCCAGTCAGCCAAATCACTAAATAAACGCAACAAAAACAGAAAAACAGTAGATGTTTTCAAGAGGAAATTGATAGAAATATATTCATAAGGATAAATATTAAAGAAGACAATGGCCTTGAATCAGGGGAAGTCTGACAGGAGATGAAAGTATGAAAAAAAAGGTGTCTTCCATCTCTGATCTTCAAGAAATGTACTCCCTCCGTTTCATAATAAATGTCACACTTTCCTTTTTGGTCTATCCCAGAATAAATGTCACGCTTCTATATTAGGAAATAATCTTAGTGCAATGTTACCATTGTACTTGCAATGTACAAATAAGTAAAGCACATACATTCCTTAAAATGTTGACAAGTCAAATGCATTTATAATGGGACTGATGGTGTATGATTTAGTAGAATACAAATTAAGGTGAGCTAATATGAAAATTTAACATATTGGAATGCAAGTCACAAAGGCATATTTCAAAGTGAGCAAAAAAATAAGAGGGAAGAAAAAGAAAACAGAAAAAGCTATATGAGACATTTACTCTAGGACGGAGGGAGTACTTTATTTGTTTTGGGATGAAAATTGTTTATAGAGTAATGATAGTAATCTAAATAAATTGTCTTGTGATATTAAAGGATTTAGGACTAAAACCGTAGTACTTTGTCACTTGTTGGTTATTGTTGTTGTTATTGTTACTTGTTGCTGGAACAATCTTTATGTTATTCTATCTTGTTGATTTTCATTTGCTTCCCCACTTTGATTTGTTGTAGATCTTGCATAAAACATACTCATTGATCTGTAGTTAAGATGAACAATATAAATTGTCTTAACTTTAAATAAAGGTTGTTAGTTTAAAAATATACATATATAAAAAGAAACTGAGAAAGTAAAAGAATAACATTCTTAGAAAAAATAGCAAATAATAATTAGCACTTCAATTATAATCTTTAAAGGCAATATAAATCTTTGAAAGTACATTTTTATTTTAAATGATGTGATGTCATTTAAAATGTTGAAAATATTATAAAATTTGCATTTATAATAATGCATTACTAATTATTTACGATGTGATGTCGTTATTTATTAAGTGGTGCTTGTAAGCAACTCAAAAGCTTAGAAACCCGTTCAAGAATCATTAATTCACGTTGAGGTCAACTTGAAGTTATTGATTCTTGAATTGTCCGTTTGGACAGTCTTGAAATGCATGTTGTATGCATATTATAAATATCAATTTGTCTACCAATTCTTATATATTTGATAATTGAGAAATTTTAGTAGCACTACTTATTGTTCTCTGGGTGTATACTACTCATGAGTTGATTTGATCTTGTCAATTTAAAATTGACAGCATTTAATTAACCTTGTCTAGGTTGTACACTTAGAGAACTATAAGGTTATGCTGCCGAAATTTTATCGATTATTGAATATATAACTTGTAGACGTAATTGGTATTTGCAATACATACAATCGTGCATTTTGAGATGGGATAGAAGCCTGACCCCAATTTCAATATAGCTATTAATTCCAGATAATTTCGCAATGATAGTCCTTAATAAGAATTATAAACAATAGTATACTAATAAGAGTCAAATTATATATCATTGAATAATGCAGGACTTAACTATGGATGGGGAAGATCGTAGGTGGATGGATAACCGAAGGATCCCGGGGGGAAAGGGTGTTACAATTGAATTTCAATTAGGTGTGAAACATTTCTTGGGATTTGCTAGATCGCATCCTCAATGTGTTCGTGAAAATATGATTAGGTGTCCATGTGTAAGATGTCGAAATCGGTTATTTCAGAATGATGGTATGATAAAGAAGCACCTTATGCAATATGGGTTTATGGATGGCTATAAGAGATGGATAGTTCATGGTGAGCCAATTCTAGGTGAGAGATCTACCCAAACCCCTCACCCTGTGGTTAGTGTTCCTATTAGTGACCCTGAACCACTAGTTGGTGAAGAAGCGCCTGTAGGTGTAGGTATGGATGATATGGTTCGAGATGCTGCTGGTCCCGAGTTTGATTGGACCCCAAATCCCGAGGTCCAACCAAATCCTGCTTTTAAGAAGTTCATGAATATGATGGACTCGGCAAATGAAAAACTTTATCCTGGTGCTGACTCGACTGTGTTGGAGTTTGTGGCCGAGCTTCTCAACATCAAGTCTGATTCAAACATGAGCCAACATACATACAATCGTGTCATATCGTGCATTAAAAGGGGGTTACCTAAAGAGAACAAGATGGTGGCTAATTTTTATGAAACTAAGAAGTTGGTGGGGCATATTGGTCTCGGCTATGAGAAAATAGATGCATGCAAGAATCAGTGCATGCTTTATTACAAAGAAAATGTTGGCTTGGATTCATGTTCAGTGTGTGGACTTAGTAGGTATAAGCCATCACGCCGAGGTAGTGCTAAACACAAGAAAAATGTAGCTCGTTCACAATTGCGTTACATGCCTCTCACTCCTAGGCTACAACGCTTGTTTGCATCAAAAAATATCTCTGAAGCTATGCGATGGCATAAAGAGTGCCCACGAGAAGAGGGTATAATGATACATCCATCAGACGGGGAAGCATGGAAACATTTTGATACCACATATACCGATTTCGCTGTGGATCCTAGAAATATAAGGTTGGGTATATGTTCGGATGGATTTACTCCCTTTGGGCCCGGTGCAAAATCATATTCATGTTGGCCTGTTATTGTCACGGTTTACAATCTTCCACCGTGGTTATGTATGACAGATCCTTACATGTATTTAAGTCTATTCATTCCTGGGCCATATAACCCGAGCAAGAACATTGATGTGTTTCTTCAACCATTGATGGATGAATTGAAGCAATTATGGAATGATGGTATTCAAACTTGGGATGCATTCAAGCCGCAAAACTTCAACATGAGAGCCGCAACATGTGGACAATAAATGACTTTCCCGCATATGGGATGTTGTCTCGGTTGGAGTACACATGGAAGATTAGCTTGTCCGTACTGTATGGATGACACAAAAGCGTTTCGACTTGAGAATTATGGGAAGCATTGTTGGTTTGATTGCCACAGACGGTTTCTCCCCATGGGTCATCCGTTTCGAAGACAGAAGAATGCATTTACTAAGAACAGAATTGAGAATGGGCATGCACCACCCCTTCTAGATGGAAATGATATTTTTGAGCAGGTGTCTCAATTACGTGATGTTAAGTGGGGGAGGACGGTTAAAAAGGATAGAATGAATGGGTTCGGCCAGACTCATAATTGGACTAAGAGGAGTATATTTTGGGAGTTGCCATATTGGAAGACCAATTTGATTAGACATAATCTTGATGTAATGCATATTGAAAAGAACGTGTTTGACAATGTTTTTAACACAGTGATGGATTTTAAGAGCACAACAAAAGACACTTCGAATGGTCGACTAGATCTCGAGGTGATATGTAAGCGGGATAATCTCAATTTGAAATATGTGAATGGGAAACCTTTTAAACCAGTTGCTCCATTTGTGCTCAGTAAAGATAATAAACATCATGTCCTTCAGTGGTTAAAAGAGTTGAAGCTTCCTGATGGTTATGTTTCCAACATCGGTAATTGTGTAAATGTAGAAAATGGAACGATACATGGGTTGAAGAGCCATGATTGTCACGTGTTGTTGGATCGATTACTACCTATTGCACTTAGAGACTTGCTCCCTAATGATATTTGGGTCGCTTTAATGTAATTAAGCGAATTTTTTAGAGCCTTGACGGCAAGCACTTTAAGAGTTGATGATATGAAAAGGCTTGAGGAGAGTATTGTGGTAACATTATGCAAGCTTGAGAAGATATTTCCACCCTCTTTTTTTGATTCAATGGAACATTTACCTATTCACTTAGCATATGAGGCTAGGGTTGGTGGTCCCGTTCAATATAGATGGATGTATCCGTTTGAAAGGTTTTTGGGTGGATTGAAGAGGAAGATGAGCAATAGAGCAAAAGTTGAAGCATCTATTTCCGAATCTGTGATTATTGATGAAATAGTTTCATTCGTGTCGACATACTTTCACCCTGACATTGAGACAAGGTTTACCAAAGTTGGTCGTAATTTTGATGGCGGAGTTACAAACCATGAGGGAAAAGTATCTGTGTTTTCTTCACCTGGTCGATTTCTTGGCAATCAAACACACAAACGAATGCTAGACAGAAAGGAGTATGAAGCGGCCAGACTCTATGTTCTCCTTAATTGTATTGAGGTTGAAGATTATTTGAAGTAAGCATTTTTTTTTATTTCCTTTTTTTTTTAAATGAGATATATGATTTTGTATCATTTCATATCATAATCATTAAATATAACATAATGCAGCAAGTTTGAAGAACAAGCCGGAAACATGCCAAGAGAATTGGTTGAAATTAGGACCGACATCGAGTTTCCAAAATGGCTTAAAACATATGTAAATATCACTTCATATCAATATTTGCATTCTTCCTTTCTAGTTATTTTAAATGTGTTAAGAGTTTTCATTTTGTGATGTATAGATTGAGGACAACCCAAATGATGCAAAAGCTGCGCAATTAGAAATTTTAGCCGCCGGTCCTCTCTTAAAAGTTAATGTTTATAAGGGTTATTTTGTGAATGGCTATGTCTTTCACACGGAAGATTATGGTCAAACACGATCAACCTGGAATAGTGGGGTCAATTTGAGAGGTAATGTCGAGTACTATGGTACGTTGAAAGAAATTATTGAGTTGAGGTATATGCAAGGAAACTCAGTTGTACTCTTCAATTGCTTGTGGCGTGATTCTAAGCAAGGTATTATGAAACATGACACATTTGACCTTGTTGATGTTAAGCACTCTTCCCGACACGCGGGGGATGACACATTCATTCTTGCATCACAAGCACAACAGGTGTATATGACTCCTTACCCTCATCGACGAAGAGAGTTTAATGGGTGGTGGGTTGTTTGGAAAACTCAAGCAAGAAGTACCTTTAATATACCATATTTGGCCACAACTTCCGGTTCAACCATTAATACATCATTAGATAATTGTTATCAGGAGGAAGAAATGCCAATGCCTCCTAATATTTCATCTAATGAGCATGCTCACCAAGAAGATGATGTATTAATGGCTGAAAATTCATCTCAAGAAATGGAGGAAGTCTTACCATCTGAATTGACCCGTCTTGAAGAAGATAGTGAAGAAGAGAAGGATGAGGTAGAGGAAGAGGAAGAGGAAGAAGATCATGGATCTGAGAACGATGATGAAGAAAGTGAAGAACTTGAATTTTGCGAGGAAGATGATGAAGAAGACCGTGATTCCGCAAGCGAGCAGCTTATGTCAGACTCCGATGACAATGATTGATATATTTGACCTTTTCATTAGTTTGTTTTATGTTGGATGCATTTTAGTTCAATGTATTTTGAATGCTCCCTTCGTCCTACTAGTTAAATGTATTTTGAATATTTGACCATATCTATTAGTTTGTTTTCTATTGCATGTTTTTTAGTTCAATGTATTTTGAATACTTCCTCCGTCCCACTACACACTTCTGTTATTTATCTATTAAGTCTTCTAATTGGTATAGTATTCCATTTTAGACATGTCTGGATCACGTGGTACTGGTAGACAGAGGTTTGGTAGACTTTGGAGTGTTAAGGGAGTGCCTACTGCTATTACGGGTACACAGCCTATTCCTAGTCATGTATCAGGTAACACTTCAGAGGCTGGGTTAGAGCATGTGGATTTGGATGGCTCTTCGAGTCCAGGGGAGCAGAGCTTGACCACACGTGTACGCCCGGTTGATGAAGTAGATGATAAGGTCTCATTGCCTGTTCGTAAAGATGATCATGGTAGATATATCATCACTATTTCAGAATCAGGCCAGTAAGTCTACTCTCTTATTTATTGAGCTAAATAATTAAAAGTTCCGAGTCGTTATTATAAATTTAATAATAGGTTCATTACGGAAGGAAATCAAGATGTAGGCCGATGGTTTGGGGAAATGTTTCGTACCCATGATCACTGAAAATTGTTGATTTTATACTCGAATCTTACCTCCAATAACTATAATGGCTATAAATAGGAAGTCTTTGAACCAAGTAATAGCATCCCATCTAAGAAAAGAAATAAATGCAGTATAGATAGTTTACGGAGAAGAGAGGCCTTACATGAAGGGTTAGAGCTTTTGTTTGGTAGCCAAGGATGACTTGCCTAAAGATCCCTATTCATGGGGCTCTTCCATATAGATTAAAAAGAGCCCTTTGTTTAGTTTTGATCAGGCAAGCAACTTGGCTAACCTCACATGCTCTTCTCTCTCATGCTAGTCCTTCTCTTCTTCCCCTTAACCTACCGACAGCTTATCAAACATATTGCCTTTCACTTCAATGTCTATAATTATCATTTATTTCATAGTTTCTCAAGTTAAGTGCTTCTACATTTATTTTTATGTGCTTATTGATTACTACTTACAAAAATGTCTGCACTACTCAAACTGCAAACACGTAATTCATCATAATCACGTTGGGGTACACCAAAAACTGACTTGTATGAAAGACTACATATGCATTACACCTCTATTATGCACGTCTGTGAGAAATAATGAGGTTGCTTCATTTTGCCTTGAAACCATTTTGAACTACAAATAAAAGTCTCATTTTTCTTCAGGAATTTATACTCACTCTGCAATGGTGGGACCTTGTGCAATTGGATGTCTTCCTCTTTCTCCATTCATACCTTGATCTTGGGGTTAGAGTTAGATTTAGTTTCAGGATATTGGCGGGACCTTTTTTTTTATTCATAGTCGTTATTATAAATTTAATAATAGGTTCATTACGGAAGGAAATCAAGATGTAGGCCGATGGTTTGGGGAAATGTTTCGTACCCATGATGCAGAAGGGTTCTTCCCAACATATACCGATGTGCCTGATAATGTTGTACGTATGTGGTATAATCTGTTTAAGGTAACAATTAATTACTAGTTTTAATGAATTTTTAAAACTGTCAATTTTTAAGCCAAGTATGTGGTATAATCAGATTTAATCTATCAGTTTTAAGTTTATATTACTTATTAGTTTTAATGAATTTTTATTCTGTCAATTTTTAGGCCCAGTATGATTGTCCCGGTTTCTCAAATATTCAGATGAATCTGGCGTTCTCAGATCTAGCTGTACGCCGATATAGGGGTATCATGTATGATTTTCAACAAGCGTGGTTAGATGGGAAGAGACGACCTTCTATTTACAGTCAAGAGATATGGGATCAGTGGGTTGCTCATTGGAAAAGTGAGCAATTCAAAAAGAAATCAGACCAAAATAAGATCAACAGGAACAGTGAAAATGGAGAAGGTGCTAAACATACTGGGGGTTCAATTAATCTGAGTGAGCAGTTTGTTCGCATGGTAATCTTTCCTTCATTTTTTTAATATATGTCTACAATTGAATTACATATTCTTTATATTTAATTTTTTGATGTGGGTGCAGCGTAAGAAACATGGACCACAAGTTGATCTTGGGGATTTGTATGTTGCTACTCACACTAAGAAGATTCCTGGCAGCTCCCAACTCCAATGGATTAGCCCCGTTCCCAAAGCAAATTATGTAAGTTCACTTTATTGATTACGTGTTTAGTTTTTGTTATTAATATATGTCTACAATTGAATGACATAATTGGTTTTATGAAGTAATATTCTCCCTCCATCCCAAAAATGATAAGTGAGCAATATTTTTAATTGCATCTGGTGGGTGTTCTTTGCTTTGTTTCAACTGAAACCACAGTTTATGTAAAAAGGAAACTTAAGTATCCGTCTTTTGAAAACCTCTGTTTTATGAAGTAATACAAATACTCCCTCCGTCCCAAAATGATATGTGAGCAATAATTTTAGGTTAATTTACTTATCTAAAACTTGTTATTGATAGTGTTGTTAATTGTGTACCAAGATTCTCTCACCTTTTATTTGCAACTTTCTAGTTTTTCTCTCCTGTGCCATGTCCTAGATTAGGCCCAGAACAGAAGTTGAGTGGTATACATTTCCAGTTTCCATATAATGTGGATTCTTGTCTGCGCGCAGATTGTAAGGAAATTCAACTTTATTCCCAGTTTTTGATGCATTTTTTTCCAAAAAGGAACTACTTTTCTGGGACAAACCATCTATAATTTCGAACTTTTATATGCATGGCTGAATGCCTCAATATTGTTTTTTACTACTTTTTTTGTTTGCCTCAATATCGTACAACACTACAGTCATCTTTTTTTCTCTTTTTTTCTCTTTTTTGAACAAAAAGTTGTACTCTTTCAACAAAAAATAAATAAAAAGGATTTTGTTTTTTTGTTAATCTCTCTCTCTCTCTCTCTCCATATATATATATATATATATATATATATATATATATATATATATATATATATATATATATATATATATATATCATTATGCTCTTTCTCTTTCTATATAGATAAGTGGTGATCACTTTAATCATTCACTATTTGTCATCGTTTATACATATTTACACTAGTTTCTTCTTGTTTCTTCCTATGGTTCCAAAAGAATAATCATGGATGATCATTAAAGACTGTAGTCAAACTTTTTACTGGATGCTACTTTACTTGTTTCTGTCTTCTTGAAATTGCATTATGATCTTTTTAGAGACAATTTGGTAAGTGCGATTTTTTTTGGGGACGAAGGGTGTAATAAACAAGAAAGAGCCCGAAAGGCGCGACACTCAGAATATATAAGTTGATAGGTACTTAAAAAATGAAAAATAAAAAAGATGAGAATTCCACAAGAATAAGGCCTTTTTTTTTTTACCTGTCTAACAAGTGTCAGAGCAGTGGTTCCACTATAATATGAATCGATTTTGCGAGACTTCTGTAGTTCCCGGTCAATTCCAGCACAGGTCTTTATGTAAGAACGCTTCCAGAGATTAAACCTTTGAAGCTTTTTATCAGATTTTGGTTCGAAATCTGGGTCAAGAGAAGCTTCAGAAAGCATTTCTTGCCAATTGCACAGCAAAGATGGTGGCATTGATTCTCTAACTTTATTTGAAACAAAATGCCCCCAAGTACCATGCCCGTCAAATATCCCACAAAAAATCATGTCCTTCTGGCATCCGAATTCCTATCACACCAATATGTACAAGTCATTCAACTTACCATGCAATCGGAATACACATTTACTCATATTATCCCAAATCAAATGTTTGTGAGATATGAACAATAACGTTGGATGAAATGTCTGTGCAAGATATGAACAATTAAAATCTACATTCACTTAATCTATTACAAGAGTAACACTTGAGCTAGAGCCAACAATAATATGGATCTCATCTTAGGATAGTTATGAATTTGTTGACAGATGATCTTGAGCCAACTAATAGCAATAACGATTTGAGACGATAGAGTGTAATCATGGGTCAGACTAATTAATTTGAACATTTAATTAGGAGAGGGTGTGATAGTCGTGATCTTCGCTTTAACATCAGAAAATGGACTAAAACTAGCATCTAACAGCCCACCATAGTTAACTCACTATGGTATGGACTTTTTATTCAACAGAGTGACCGAAAAGTTCTAAAAAATATCATAATGAAATACAGACAAGTCTTCCAACATACTCCCTCGGTTCAGTAAAAATGCTCTCATTTCGCATTTTTATTTGTCCCAAAATGATAGTTTCATTTCCATAAGGGGCTGAAATTTGTGAACTACCTGCAGAACTGCCATTGTGATTATGTGATAACAGTGTGGGAGGATGTTTGGGGTGTTTGTGAAATGTCTGCCTTTTGGAAAGTGTACTCCTGCTATAATTTTTCTAATCATAGTGGAGTAATATTTAATCTTATTAAGGGAAATTATGTAAAGATAAATTTATCACTAAAAACTTTGAATAGCCAAATGAGAACATCTTTAGGGGACAGAGGGAGTACTACTTTCTTCCCCGTATATTGGACATGAATAATTTAAAAAAAAAAAATAGGCGTAAAGGTTATTTCTATATATGGTATAACGATAAAAATACACTCATGCAGGTTGTTTTACACTATAGTATATGTAATGAGCTGCATCATCCTCTTAGCAGCAGTTAGGAGCAAAATGTTTTGGATAAATTTGAAGAAAATCCATAGTAATTAGGCTGTTGGAAAGGTGGGGATTCACCTTTGAAGAAATGATGAGAAGAATGTAAGTGACTCGCTTGGTTTGAATATACGCACTGCATGCCCAGCTCCTCTAAATGTTGCAAACGTCAACCCTTCGTATTCTTGAACCCAACCACCCACCTGATAACAAACAAAAGATATTCCACTCAGCCCAAAATATATGCCCTCTAGCTACAAAGACACCATCATGTGTGTGTGTGTATATATATATATATATATATATATATATATATATATATATATATATATATATATATATATGTGTGTGTGTTTGTCTGCTGTGTGGCCAACAAAAGTTGTATGCTTGTCGCTACATGTTCTGCAAATAGAATATATATACACACACCATCATGTGTGTGTATATATATATATGTATATGTGTGTGTTTGTCTGCTGGAATTTTTATACTGAAGGGATGATTGGCATGGTTTTTTATGATTGGCAGGAGAAGTATTGCGTGAAAGCTCGAAAAGTGGCGATTTCCGAAGGGATGATTGAGGTTGATGCTCCTGCTACTCCACTTCCTTTTCTCAATAATGCATGGAAAGAAGCAGTGACTGAAGATAAGCCACCAAAGGGAGACAGGATATATGGATTCGGGGATCGTGGTGCTGGTGTACTTGGCTTGCCGACTGCTCGTACTAGCAAAACATCAATGTTTGCAAGTGCTCATTCATCCGATAGAGAAAAAGATGAGTTGATTGAAAACCTAACCCAAAGACTTGGTGTACAGGAGAAAATGCAAGAGGAAATGAGTCAGAAAATGAATGAGCAAATTCGACTGATCCAAGTAGAGATGCAACAACAAATGCAACAACAATTGAAACAACAAATGCAACAGTTCTTTTCTAAAGTGCAGCAGCAACAAAATGGTAATAGCCCAATTTCCCCTTCTTGCTATCTAAATAGCAATACTGATGGCACTAGTGGTAGTCAAACCTGATTTGGTGGTCTTAGGCATGAAGTGAGTTTGGTGGTATTTAGTAGTTTGTATTATATTTTAGACTTAAGTTGCTAGTTTTTTTGGTACAAACAATATTGGGGTGTTTTGTTGGTACTAGGTGGTTACTTTTTGGGTACAAACATTGGGATGTTGTGCCTTGGTGGTTAGTTTTTGGGTACAAACATTGGGATGTTGTGCCTTGGTGGTTAGTTTTTGGGTAAACATTGCAATATGTTGTGCCTTGGTTAGTTTTTTGGTACAGTTTGTACAGTTAGTTAAATGTATTATACATTAGTTAAAAGTTCTTGTGTTAACTCAGATTGTAGCTTTCAAAAACTTCTTGTCATTTATTTATGTATTGGTCATATTTATAAATACTTCTAGCTAGTAAGCACAGGAAAAAGAAATTCCAGATTTGGATTTTTTGAAGCTACATAATTTGGCCAATGTAGTTTCAATGTGCTGACGGAAATAGCAATTTAAGCTGACGGATTACCTGTCAGCCATTCCTACGGAAATATCATGACGAATTAGCCGTCGGCTAAATCGATGGATTAACCGTCAGCTATTCCTGACGGAAATATTGTGACGAATTAGCCGTCGGCTAAACCGACGGAAGACGTGTCTCCACTGCCGACGGATAAAATATTCCGACAGATGCAGTTGATCCGTCAGCTTATACCGACACAAAGTTGTCCGTCGGCATCACTCACGAAATATTACTGACGAATATCTCACGGATGATTTCCGTCAGAAATTTAGTTTAGTGACGGAAATTCGCATTTTATGACGGATACTTCCGTCTTTAAATTTGATTTTTCTAGTAGTATATTCTACTGGTGTCAAAAATGGATCCGATTAAGTATTTGTTCGACAAACCTTCTCTGTCCATGAGATTAGCCAAGTGGTCAGTATTCCTGGGGGAATTCGATATCACCTACGTGCCGAGAAAAGCAGTTAAAGGGAGAGCCATGGCGGATCATTTAGCAGAGTTTCCAAGCACAGAAGAACAGGGGCTTGAACCAGAATTTCCAGACGAGGGGATTTTCAACCTTGATACAGAAGAGAGATGGCAACTATTCTTTGATGGGGCCGCAAACAAGAGAGGCAACGGAGTGGGAATCCTTTTGGTAGATCCCAAAGATGAGCACACCCCCATCGCCATCAAACTGAATTTTACAACCACCAACAACGCAGCTGAATACGAGGCATGCATAGCCGGTTTAGAAGCAGCCTTGGAGCGTAACGTAAAGGAATTGGAGATATATGGAGACTCAGCTTTAATTATCAACCAGACGTCTAAGAAGTGGAAGACTGTTGACCCCTACCTGCAGCTAGCATTCGCATTCACATGGAAGAGCTAGTTAAGCAATTCAGGAAGTGACATTCCATTATCTACCCGAGAGACGTAAATAGATTCGCTGACGCTTTAGCTACACTGGCTTCTTTGGTCGAAATCCCTCACGGAATGTCTGTAAAACCATTCAGAGTTGGTCGGAGAGAGAACCCCGCTTACTGCTACGAAGCCTACTGCTGCGAGATTCAAGCTGACATCGAGGAGAATAAGGATCCGTGGTACGCACAAATCTATGAGTATCTCAAGAAGGGTGATGTGTCTTTTCTAGGAGACGTGAAAGCCAAAAGCTTGCAGGCATTGAAACGATTGGCCGGACAGTTTGTTCTACTAGATGATATGTTGTACAAAAGACACTACGATGGTCTCCTGTTACTCTGTGTAGACGCGAAACGAGCAGAAATGATCATGGAAGAAGTACACGATGGCTTATGCGGCCCGCACATGAATGCCAGAATGTTAAGACAAAAAATCACACGGTTGGGTTATTATTGGGTCACTATAGAAGCCGACTGCATACAGTTTGTACGGAAATGTCCCAAATGCCAAATGTGTTCCAATTTGAACCATGTGCCCCCTCACGAGTTGTATAGCATGGTAACTCCTTGGCCATTTGCGACATGGGGGATTGATGTGATTGGCAAGATTACACCGTCGGGAAGCAATGGGCATTGTTTTGTATTAGTGGCTGTGGATTACTTCACCAAGTGGATCGAGGCAAAGTCTTACAAGGTGTTGACTTCCAAAAAGGTGGCACAGTTCATTAAGGAGGACATCATGTGCAGATATGGAGTACCAAATGAGATCATCTCGGACAACGGGTCCCACTTCGGCGGAGATTGTGACAAATTACTGGCAGAGTTCAAGATTACCCGGCACAAGTCTTCCCCTTATAGGCCTCAGACCAACGGAGCGATCGAAGCCGGCTAACAAAACGATTGAGCAGATAATCAGAAAGACAGCGATTCGAGGTAGGGACTGGCCCGAGAAACTACCATTGGCACTTTGGGGATATAGAACTTCCGTTCGTACAGCTACAGGCGAAACTCCTTTTGCTCTGACATATGGGATGGAGGCAGTACTCCCGGTTGAGTTGGAAGTCCCGTCTTTGAGGATCTTATTAGAAAATCAAGTAGCAGAAGTTGAATGGCTCCGCAGTCGATATGATCAGTTGGCCACACTTGATGAGCGTAGGCTCAAAGCCATGGAACACATCCGAGCCTATCAGAGACGGACAGCAAGGGCTTTCAACAAGAAAGTGCAGCCCTTAAACATTAAGGAGGGAGATTTGGTTTTGAAACAGCAACTTCCCAATAAGTTCAATCCTCTTGGGAAGTGGGCCCCTACATGGACCGGCCCGTATGTGATCAAGAAGATATTTTCGGGTGGAGCAGTTAAAATGGCAGATTTGGATGGCAACGAATTCAAGGAGCCCACCAACCTCAGCAAGCTCAGACGCTACTATGATTAAGCTCTTCCTCCCCCTCTAAATAATAAAAAAAAAACGCAAAAAGAAGCCCGCTAGATTGAAAACCCGCAAAGGGCGGTCTAGCAATAAAAGAAAGGGTGCGTTCAAAAGCTCGCTAGATTGAAAACCCGTAAAGGGCGGTCTAGGCAAAAGTTAGAGCAAACAAATAAAATAAAAAAATTGTCCCGCTTCTATCTTCCCTTTCTAAAAATAGTAGCTTGATGAAAATGAACTACGACGACCTGAGCCCCTTGGTTCTCATTATAAAAGGGAAACGTAGGCAGCCTTAATCGGCACGGTCCAAAAAATAAATAAAAATCCAATCTGTTTTTATTAAAGCAATAAACTTCTTTATTCCCACAATCAATGCATGATTACACTTATTTGATGAGTCTAAGCTCGACTATACTAATGACTACATAACTTGCAAAAGAAACTAAAAAATTAAAAGACAAAATAAATAACTAATGTGTCTGCATATGACTGTGGGTGGATACTCGGACACATAGGTCTACTCCTTGGCACTAGGCCCCTCATCTCCGTCCTTCTTCTTCTTGGCAGCTCGTCGAGTCGGTTTCTTCTTACTCTCTCTCTTAAAGTAAGGCGAATACTTCTTCTTCAATGGGGGAACCTCCTCGATCGCCTTACCCTTCAATTTCCGCTCAATCTTCTTGGGAGGATGCTCCTCCACTGTGTCTAAGGAAATCCCCAAAGCTTCCCTATCTCTGAGAAAACGACTCGAAGATATGTTAGGAATCAATCTCCGTCTCAAGTCATATAAGGTCTCCCTCATCGGTCCCAAGTTTTCTTCATACCATGTCAAATAAGCGTGTGACAAATGAGTGCTAAGGGTCCGCTGCGCAAGATAAACCCGTGGCATCCCATGAGAACTCCATAAGCTTACCATCAAAACTGAAACACCAACATCCATTGGAAGGACCTTGGCAGAATCATCAAACTCAGAAGTTCCCCAAGTTTGAGGACGGACTTGCTCCATACCATATTGTCGAAGTACCCGCTCTGCATAGTAAAAAGTGGTGGTCTCAAAAGCTGGCACACGGATCAAACATTGCCCAAGCTGAAGGCTCCGGATAAAGGAGAGACCCCAATGCTGTACTCGCCAATGAATCCTGTCGGTATCCACTTCCGCCAAATACATCTTCCACTCTCGCTCTGATAAGCCAGAAAGCGGACCAACCTTCCTCCTGCAACCGTGAAACCAAGGCTTGACACTCGAAGGGGGAATCTCTAGAACAAAAAGTCGATCCTCAAGCCATGTGGTCAGTAATTTGGCACTGCCCCTAGTCATAAGTGGTGCACCCCTAGCTATCTGAGATATACCATGAAGCGTCTCGCCCAAGAGAACCGGAATGATGCTCCTCCCCGAACGGGCCTGATCAACCATATCCAAGCATCCACTGGTAGCTACACCCACATAAGGAGAAAACAGAACCTTGGAAAACAAGCAGAGGGCCAAGCAATCCAAGGCAAAATCCGAGTCAAAGTCATCACCATGAGCGAATCTCCCCGGCAAATCACAGATATCTATGTCTACACCTTCAACCAAACCTCTAGCCACAGCTGTAGGGATGCGCAGAAATTTAGCCACCCTAGTCACCAACGGAACTCGATCCTGAGGAACTGCTATCAAACTAACATCATCTCCGCCGCACAAAGCAAGAAAATCCTCATAGGTAGGTGTAATCTCGTTGTAGGAAAAGTTGAAGACGTGATTAGATTCGTCCCAAAAAGCAGCGGCAGCATGTAAGAAATTCCAATTGGGATGCATGGGCAAAAGGGACCAAATACACTTCACCCCAAAACGTTTATCAAAGGCATGACGAACAGAGCGAGGTACCTTGGATACCCAAACAGCCAAATCACTCTCAAAATTGCTTTGTTTCTCCATCAAAACAGAAGGGTGGGAATTCATTGTGTTGTCTTCCCCGGCAAGAAAAGAGCAAAGCAAAGAAAAGAAAAGAGAAAATCAGACTTTATGACCATCTACGACAAGGGTATTATATATAGGTTTTGGTATGGGAATCCGTACAGGAAAAGGACAGTGAAGAAATCCGTGCAGGAAAAGGAGATGTAGGGCCGATCGGCCCATTACTCAGAAACAAAACCGCCGCCTTTTCAGCATAAGGCTGATCGGACCTTTTAATTTGGGCCGATCGGACCTTTATATTTAGGCCGATCGAACCTTTGTCCTCCCCAAATACAAGACACGGCTTCAAACGGATCCCAAGGCTCCACCTTTTTGTTCTTTTATTTTATTTTTATTTTTACCTTTATTTTATATTTTCAGTTTTTTCTTTGTTTTATTTTGTCCTCGTTCGTTCAATGCAGAGTACAAAAATAGATAATGTCCAAAAATAGAAAATGTACATAAATAAAAAGACTAACTTCTATATATTAAATCCATAGACTAGTACATAAATCAGTTGCATACATGAGTGAGTCAGCATAAAATATAGAGTCTGCATGCTCCTTTTTCCTAACAGGTACTACATAAAAATGAAAAAATCCTAATGACCCCGACGGGAAGTCGAGGCACGACCGCGAGAAAATCCGGATGTCGAGCTACCATCACCCTGGGAGCGCTGTCTCCACTGCGCCGGATCCACATCTACTGATCTCCGGGATTGGCAAGAAAGTGCCGACACTGCACTCCTCAGCAGACGGGTCAATACATTGCTATGCCTCACGGACCGCACATAAGACTCCCGAGTAACCTGCAAAAATCAAGTGCGAGAGTTACATCACAGCTAAAGCATAAATACCAGTACATGAAGAAGAAAGGTAAGAGGCATACCCCGCCAGCACCGCCGGGAGGAAGCTGGGCACCCTCCACCTCATCGGCTTCTGTAGGAGCCAAGTCTACCCGCACCTCCCCGTCGGCCATATGCACATAGAAATGATCAGGAAATGGAGGCATATCCACTATCTCGGGAGGTGCAGCACCCATCGGCTCGGGAATAACCGGACCCTGCTCCCCCATACCAGCAGCCTCGGCATCCGCAGCAGCCCGCCGCACCACCTGCGGTGATCTCAGAAAAAGAGCCACAAAATCTGTATAAGGCATGTCAAGGCGGAACTGATAAGCGGGGACCCCATACAGATACTCCATCCTCCTCGGCAATCGGTCCGGGTACCACATATTCTTGGGAGGGTGATGAGGCGCATAAAGAGGAGCCCACGCATAGTGCTGTCTCGACACCCGCTCGCCCAGATACATCTCATCGGCAAGCAATCCAACCAGCAGTCTGCGGGAAGCAGTAACATCCCGAACGGCACCAACAAATTTCGTAAAACCTCAGGAGTCCAAGGATAAAGTAAAAACTCGGGTCTACTGGGACCATCAAGCACGGCCCTCAAATCGGATTCACGAACCGTCTTCGGATACCCCTCAATCCGATTTTCCTTCCTCCAGTACCGCAAGACGGGCACATCCCGAGTCTGGTCCCGTAAGGTGAACGGCGCAACGCCGAAGATCTCATAAACCCAGGCCTGCAAAAGACAGAAAAGCAGATATTTACAAAGACAGAAAAAACAAGTGACAAGTAAGAGGCAATGAAAATGACAAGAGTTAGCATACCTCCAGGACAAAGTGAAAAGCATCAAAAGAAGAGGTATTGGACCTCGAGACAATGTCAAGGGCCCGTGCGGCTCGCCAAGCCGGCCCCTCCCCAAGAGATATCCCGCACTAAGCCCAAGTCAGACAAAGCACCCAATAAGGAGAATCGGCACACCGGGCCCGAGTTGGGAAAGAGGGCCACTGATAAGCCGTACCAAAGGAATCCCCGGACAAGCGCGTCCATCCCATACTGACCGACTCTGTACCGATCAATGGCAGTCTCAACAAGCTTATACAGCTTTCCTGCGTCAACACCGAAATTTCTGCTCGGGCCAACGCTAGCGCCGAACAGCTGAATCTGACGAGCCTTATCAGAATGTAGAGTCTCATCAAAGGGCAAAGCTATGTCTGTAAATCTCAACCCGGTGAGGACGGCGAAGTCTGTAGGAGTGATCGTAGTCTCACCCCAACTCAGATGGAAAGTATGTGTCGTGTCCCACCAAAACTCACGACACACCTTCACCACAGCATTACACTTCCGGGTCTGACCCATCAGTGAAACCATGTCAAAGAAGGGGCCCAACCCCAAGCTCCACACCATCTCACGAGGACCACCCTCACCGGCCGGCAAAAGTGCCCACAACTCACCAACCGCCTTAAGGGAACTACGTCCCTTCATCTTCTTCATCTGCAGGTAAACACAGCACAGGTATGTGTCATTACTCGCATTTTAATAAAACACTTGGCACATGTATTAATTATTATGTTGTTAAATAAAATTTTACCTTCATCCCGACGCGGGAGCGAAGACCAGTGGATCCGTGAAAAGCCAGGCCCGCGTAAAAATCCGACTGGTTGTGCAACAGAAAGAACAGTCTCGAAGGTCGGTAATTGCGCGAAACTCGCCGCCTCCTAGCCTCAACGCCCCCACCAACATCGCTCCTATCACTCTCCCCGGCGTTAGGATCCCCCTCCTCATCATCATCACCACTACCACCATCATTTCCACCATTCCCGCCATGGCCGCCATCGTTGCCGCCATACCCACCGCCATCACCGCCATGGCTGCCGCCACCAGCACCACCAAAGCCGCCGCCAAAACCATCACCATGGCTGCCCTCTTGGCCACCTCCATAACCCCCATAACCTCCATAGTAACCACCATCAAAACCTCCACCCATTTGGCCATAACCGCCTCTAACATCACCAAAACCGCGGCTGCCACCGTCACCGTGTCCACTAGCTCCAACCCCTCCGACGTAGCCGTGAAAACCACCCGTACCTCCGGTGTATGAGCCTAATGGTGAGTAATCCGGTTGATTGAGCAAGAGTTCCAAGGCAGCAACGTCGGGATCCATGGCAATAACAAATCTCGGCAGAAATCAAGGGAGCAAAAGGCTTCTCCGGCGAAAATTTTCAGAGAGAATCGGAGAAGAAGAAGAAGGTGGGTTGGAGAAGGAGACTGCACAGCTCTTAAGGCCGATCGGCCGACTTTTAGGCCAATAGGAGTTAAGGGCCGATCGGCCCTTTCATTTTGTGTTTCTTCAGCTGATCGAACGGCCAGGATTCCATCCTGGCGACCCCGATCCTCGTCCAACCGTCCTCAGCCAATCAGAGCGAAGTGCCGATCGGCGCTTCCCCTCTCCGTGTTACGCGTGTCCTTCTCGGGCAGTGCATTTGACCGGCCACTTATTAATTCCTCCCCTTTTCAAAAAAAAAATCTCCCCCTTTCCAAAAAAAAAAATTCCCCTTTTCAAAAATCTCCCCCTTTCCAAAAAATACCCCCGTTTTTAAAAAAAAAAAAAAAAACCTTTTTTAAATAAACTCCTTTTATTTTTAAAAATTAAATCCTTTATCATTCATAATTTTAGGGGTGACTCCCACAAAAGTCAAATATTTGGCTTTTGATTCCCACACAGTTTTTTCCCACATTGCCCCATACACTTTCTCTCAGTACGCGAATCAAGACTTAACTTGGTTTATTTGCACAACACACGGAAAAATCAAGACTACACTTGATTTGTTCCATCACACACAATTTTCAAGGGGAAAATCAAGACTATACTTGAATTTCCTTTCCACACATTATCTCACAACATATCTTCACACGGAGAAATCAAGACTACACTTGATTTGTTCCATCACACACAATTTTCAAGGGGAAAATCAAGACTATACTTGAATTTCCTTTCCACACACAACATATTTTCCCACGGAGAAGGCAAGACTGTACTTGATTCTCCTTTCCGTACATCTCTCAATATTATTCGAATCGCCCTTAGATTCGATCCCCCAAAGCCTTGCCACAAATCGCATCTTTGGCTTGAGACGCTACACGTCCGCCACTCTCGGGTACTAAACGCCCACTTTTTTGAACTACGACTTGGCTTGATTCCTTTTTGGGATACGTAGGTAGCCCGACGTGGGTCCAGCCACTCGACCTACCTAGTCATCCTTTTGCGACTCAGCTCGAGTCCAACCCTTACATCTGCAAGATCTTTTCCTTACCTCCTGAAATCCCTTTTTTCGGGACGGATCCTATTTTTCTATCGTCGACCCCACTTGTCTTACAAGAAGCGTCGCCGAGGGGCTACTGTTAGTACCTGGTCCGAAAAAAGGCATTTTAAATGTTTGGCCCGGTTAATATTAATGAGAAACCCTAATAATCCCTCAAACCCTTCATCCGTACCTGCGCCGTCATTGTTGGCGTGGAAGGTACGCCAGATCGAAGTGCCGATCGGCCCTTTACCCGTGGTATGGCCGATCGACCCGTTTTTATAGTGCCGATCGACCCTTTAACCCTAGTGCCGATCGACCCTTCAGTTGGCCCAGCCCAGATACCGAAGCACTATAAATAAGTGTGCCCGGCTCCCCATATTCACACACAATTTACTCGGGAGAAACGAGATTACTCTTGTTTTACCCACAGTTCTTCTTACTCTCTTCGAATCGCCCTAGATTCAACCCCAAAGTCTTGCTACAATTGGTAAGACTCTTTTTAATATTTTTTGTTCCCTATTATTGTAACGATGGTGTTGCCTTTTTCGCGGGAAAAATTCGATTTTTGCGTTTCTTTGAAAAACCAAATAAAACCGGAAAAAACGGAGTCGCCACGCCATTTTAATTTTGAAGGGCAAAACTTTGAAAAAAGCCCGAGATCAGAGATTTAGGTTCGGAGGTCATGTTACGCGTCGGGAAGGACGTTAGTGTGCACCCGACGCGCCTCGTAAAAACGAGTCTTCCAAGCTGAAAATCATTTGTGTATGTATGTGTGTGTGTGTTTTGGCCAAAATAAGTTGAAACTGGAAAAAGTAAAAATTGGGATGTCTTTTTAAGACTTTAAACTGATCCCATGATTTTTTGGAGAATTTTTGGTTTGAGATTTGGTACTCAAAAAACCTTTTGAAGTTGAGAAGTCACTTCTGCCAGAAGAAAATGGCAGCAGACACCTGATTTTGAAATAGATTCAAGGGTCCTAAAACTTCATAATCTGGATGAACTCAGAGCATGAAAGTTTCTCTAGACTCCTTGAATAAACTTTGTGTGAAAGAAATTTCCATTTTGGAGAAGATTTGAGGGGTCAAAACCTTCTGGAAACCTCAGATATGAGATCTGGATTCCCAGAAGCTGATGAACTAGCCTCTGAAAGAAAAATTGAAAAGAGGAGTTTTACTCACCCAAAAATAAGGTAAAAATATGTCTGGAAAGCTCTGGATGTTGGCTACAAAAAGTGTTTTGTAGTCAACATCAAATTCCAAGTTCATCTGTGTCCAAAAATTAAGACCATGGACTGAGGTCTGAGAAAATTGCTACTGGACAGCAACTTCTCAAGAAAGAAAATATGATTTTAAGGGGGGTTTTGCATCCATGCTTGTCCCCATTTCCCTAGGTTTTGGTTAGTGATCACTAGACATTTTAGTGGTGAATCAACTATACCAAACCATCCTTGGGGTACATTAGGACTAAGCATTTCATTTGCTTGGGGAGGGGGATTTTACCCTTTGAAATCAAGATTTAGTGCTTGAAAATGGTTTTTTAGGGTTTTGAAAGTGCATTTTTGCAAGTAAGAAAGAAAAGCTTTGAAAATAATGTTGATCTTTGTAGAAGATCATCCATGGAGATGGTCTTCCATGGTGATCTTCTTAGATCTAGAGAAAGAAGATGAAAGAACTACATTTTGTAGTTTGAAGATGCATGCATGGATGAGATTTAGGGTTAGGAAGAAGAGGGTTTACCAATCTTCCTTGTGTTCTTGAGTGTTTGGCTTGAGTGTATGAGTGTTTAGGGCTTTAATATGAGAGTGAGTGGATGAGTATGAGTTGGGAAAGATTGAAAGAAAAAGGTGACAATTCTTGAGAATTCTCACCGTTTTCTCTCTATATTTCGCCGTAACTTCGTTGCATTTGTGTTCTTCCTCTTTTATTTCGTGACTCGGAGGGCTCAATTTATAGCCCTCCCGAAAATACAAACATGTCCGCGCGGATGGATCCGGGGCGTGCACTGTTCATTAATTGCCGCTTCGTGCTTTGGACACAAGGAATAATCTTTTTCAAAATTCAAATTGACCAAACAGATTATGTTTCCAAAGATTGCTATATTTGGTTTTCTTCATTTGTTTTTCTTTTTTGAGATTCTTTTTAAGGTTTAACCTTAAATAACAATGCCCATTTTACCCTTACTTTGTTAGAAATGTTAGGATAGTTAGGAATTGTTGGAAATGTTATAACTTTCGTTAATTTTCTAACGAAAATTCTAACAAGCTCAAATTGGAGCACTTACAAGAGCCCCTCGGCGACGGCGCTTTCGAAGGAAGCGGGGTCGTCGATAAGAGTAAGGCTCCATATTTGGCAGATGATCGAGTGATCGGGTGGTCGAACCTAGCGATAGGCTACCTACGTATCCTTAAGAGGAATCAAGCTGCCGTAGTTCGGGTCTTTGACCCCGAGATGATGGCGTTTTAGGTGCCTCGAACCCGATGAGCGAGTTCTACGCCTTCTTGGAAAGAAACTCGGCTGGGGATAAGAGATGACCATTTTTGGTCTGATGGCTATCCGCTCTGCTGGGGATAGGAATGACCATTTTCGGTCTCTGCTGGGGATGATTGCGATTTTATCGCTTTCTAGTGATAGCGTCTTAGGTGCCTCAAACCTTGAAGATGGCATTTTAGGTGCCTCGAACCTTGGAGATGGCTTTTTAGGTGCCTCGGACCTTGATGATGGCTTTTTCGGTGCCTCGGACCTTGATGATGATGGCGTTTTAGGTGCCTCGGACCTTGATGATGATGGCTTTTTAGGCGCCTCGGACCTTGATGATGATGGCTTTTTAGGCGCCTCGGACCTTGATGATGATGGCTTTTTAGGCGCCTCGGACCTTGATGATGATGGCTTTTTAGGCGCCTCGGACCTTGATTTGAAATGGCCTTTCGGTGGACTTCATCTGCTGCCGAAGGAGAGGGTGACCGTTTTGGTCGAGGGGCTGGACCTAATGATAGGCTACCTACGTATCCCTAGTGGGAATCAAGCCCTTTCGTAGTTCGAGCACTACTCGAGATTTCGTTGGCTTTTGGGATTCCGTTAACTTTGCTGGGGATTTTGTTAGCCTTTGCTGGGGAAAATCAGACGTATTCGTCTGGGAAATCGGTCTTACGTTTGACTGCCGTTGGATGATTTTGATGAAAGATACGGGATCTCGTTATCTTTCTCAGGTCACTCGGTCTTACGTTTGACTGCCGGGGGTAATTTTGATGAAAGATACGGGATCTCGTTATCTTTCTCAGGTCACTCGGTCTTACGTTTGACTGCCGGGGGTAATTTTGATGAAAGATACGGGATCTCGTTATCTTTCTCAGGGCACTCGATCTTACGTTTTACTGCCGGGGGTAATTTTGATGAAAGATACGAGATTTCGTTATCTTTCTCGGGGCACTCGGTCTTACGTTTGACTGCCGGGGAAGATTTTGATGAAAGATACGGGATCTCGTTATCTTTCTCGGGGCACTCGGTCTTACGTTTTACTGCCGGGGAAGATTTTGATGAAAGATACGGGATCTCGTTATCTTTCTCGGGGCACTCGGTCTTACGTTTTACTGCCGGGGAAGATTTTGATGAAAGATACGGGATCTCGTTATCTTTCTCGGGTCACTCGGTCTTACGTTTGACTGCCGGGGGTAATTTTGATGAAAGATACGGGATCTCGTTATCTTTCTCGGGGCACTCGGTCTTACGTTTTGATCGCCGGGGAATTTTGATGAAAGATACTGGATCTCGTTATCTTTCTCGGGCACTCGGTCTTACGTTTGATCGCCGGGGTAATTTTGATGAAAGATACGGGATCTCGTTATCTTTCTCGTGGCACTCGGTCTTACGTTTTACCGGGGTAATTTTGATGAAAGATACGGGATCTCGTTATCTTTCTCGAGGCACTCGGTCTTACGTTTGACCGCCGGGAAGATTTTGATGAAAGATACGGGATCTCGTTATCTTTCTCAGGGCACTCGGTCTTACGTTTGACTCGCCGGGGTGATTTTCTTGACAAGGGGCCGACTTTGGTTAACTTTGGTTAACTTTGTCAAGTTCGGGACCGAATTGCAGAGTCCTGAAATTTTAAGGGGCAAAAGGGTCATTTTGACCCTTGCAATCCTATCCGCGCGGATAGGGATGGAAAGTCAGGGGTATTTAATGGGGCCAACGCCCTTCTTCCTCAGTCCAATTTTTTGAAATTGTCGAGAGCAGAGAGAGAAAAACTGCAAAATCCGCCATTTTTGGCCATTTAAGCTTCGAAATCTTCCGATTTTCTTCGATTTTCGAGCAATGGAGCACGGGGAAGGCGCTTTTCAAGGCCAAGGACGTGGTCCGGTAGCGGAGAGGCGATTGGAGCTCGTCCGGATGAGGAGGCATTACAATCTTTCGCAATCGGTTGCGGAGGAGCATTACCCCGATGCTTGGCAACATTGGGCTTCGGATCCGCATCTCCGAACGGTATATTTCGAATCCTCTTGATCCTCTTGTCGATTTCTTGAAATTTTTGGGTGATTTTTGGATTTTTTTTTGAACATTGAATATTGATGATATGCAATGTTGCAATGAATTTGTGAGTGTCCCAAAAATGTGCATTTTGCTTGGGAAAAGAATTGGCATTTTCGCCACATTTTTTTTTTTTAATTCGAAAATTTCATGTGAAAATTCGAAGAATTGTGATTTTTTTTTTTGGAGTTGAATATTGCATGTTCTTGATGATGATGATTTTTTTTTTTGAAATTGAATTTTGATATTGATGAATGATGATGCAATGCATGCATTTTGTTTGGAAAGAATGGGCATTTTGCCAATATGAGATGTATGTATGTTTAGGATTTTTTTTTTGAAAAGTGGGACGGATTTTTCCTCCCGTTGTATGTAAGATGGATGATATGCATGTATGCATTTTTTTTGAAAATGGGACGGAGTTTTTTTTTTTTTATTTCCGTAGGAATGCATCCTTTTTTTTTTGATGAATGCATTGGGACTTGCTGAAAATTGTTTTATTTCATGCGAGAAAAATGGGGCTATGCTCATTGTATGCTGTTATGCTGTCGAATTTTTTTTTTTTTTAATGTAAATGCAAAGGCAATCTTTTGACATTTTCTCTCTTTTTTTTTTTTTACAGGGCGGAAACCGTTTTGTGACGGAGCAACTGAACAAGATGAAGACTCGAGGATCGGTGGAGTCTCGTGATTGACTTGTGGGACCGGCTTCCGAATGCGGGCCGAGGAGCTTTGCCGAGTCCGAGACAGACGTTGTCGAGACGGGGCTCGGGAGTTCGTCGAGTGCTTGAGGGGACCGGTCAAGTTCCCTAAGTGCAAGGGCTTGATGTTTGCTCTAGCGCAAAGATTGGTGGGACGCGACCCACACCTTCCACTTCTTCCGGGGCGAGGCGACCGTTACGCCTTCCGACTATGCCGCGATCACGGGTCCGTCCTTTAATGGACGCAAAGATTGAGTGGAGAGATGGCTACAGCGATGCCGATCTCGCAGCTCTTCTTGGATTTTCCCCTATTCCCAAAAAGGGATGGGGATGGAGTATGCCGTGGTCTACGGCAAGATCGTGGAGACCATAGCGAGTTATGAGGCCGGGAGGAGAGGATAGGCGCCGATCGATTGCCAGGGCCTTCCCGTGGTTTACTTTCTCGAGCACGCTCTTTGGTCATGCCGAGGGGACAGCGGTCTTTGCCTTGCCGAGGTCCTTAGAGGACATGGAGACGGTTGGAGATATTTCCCGGGGGAGGCCGGCCGGGCCGAGTTGTACTTCGCTCTTGATAGATACAAATAAGGCCGCGAGCTCCCCGTACCGCTTCGAGTTTGCTCGAGGTATAAGCTCTCTTTTGCTTTCCCTCTTTCCTTTGAGCACGCACTTTTATTTGCACCGGATTGATTGGATTTTTACCTTTCGCAGTGTATGGGCGTTGGAGTTTTTCCACGTCACGGTGTGGAGGCAAAGGCGAATACGTCGGGGCGTATCCGGCCATGCAGCCTTGGTCCAAGCATGCCCGGGAGAAGATAAGCTCCAGTGGGGCGTACGACTCTTAGGTACGCGGATTGCCTTCCTTTGACGGAGGCCGAGACGGATGAGGGGATGATATTCTTCCCCGGGATCGCTTTGAGGTAGCGCAGCCTGAAGGGCGCCGAGATCCGGACGGTGCAAATGGAGGATTTTGAGGCCCGACTTGCGACGCCTACTATCTCGGGAGAGAGGGTGACGCGCCGCATGGCGTGAACTCGCCGAGGACACCGGTGGAGCCTCCCGCCGATATGATGCACTCCGAGCGATCGGTCCGTGACTGGGATGACACCGAGCAGCCAAGACTTCTGACTTCGTGGCGATCGAGCCATATGCGACGTTCGTCTTGAGGAGGCCGAGGATGCCTCAGTTTTGGAGAGGGAGGGGCTTGGGATCCCGCGGTACCCTGGACGGATTTTTCCTACATCCAGATGGGGTCCGATTGAGGGTGCAGATCCCTCAGCCCGAGCGGCTTCCACGAGCTTTCCGGCCTCGTCCGGGTATGAAGGTATGGTTTCACCTTTTCCCCTTCTTTTCTTTCTTTTGTTTCATCATCTTTAGCATCACTTTTTTTTTTTTTTGACGCTTTTGCTTTTGTGCAGCTGAGGTGGTCGTCGAGACACCGACGAAGCAAGTGATCGGGGCCAAGAGATTCATACGGAGGATGGTTGCTTGCGGGCACCTCAGCTAGGGCGAGGAGACCACGGCCGGCACTCCGTCCGACGGGAGGCTTCTCCTATTCCCTGAGACTTCTTCCGAGACCCCTCTTTCTCCTCTCATTGATCACCGCGCGGCACCGCCTTCGGATCACGTCATTCTTGGGGATCCGCACGGGCAGTGGACACGTCTCGCGGCATGGTGGGTCGTCTCCGTATGTTCAGAGTCTGACGCCTTCACCTTCGGGTACGACTTCTTCAGTGGATCCGGGTTTACCCTATCGAGTGTGCCGGTTGGTCCCGACGAGCCTCTTTCTCTCGGAGATGAGGACGATTCTCGAGCCCGAGACTTTCGTGGCTCCCGACGAGGCGGGCCCGAGTCGCAAGAGGGGCCGGGGGGAGACATCGGGTGCTGGAGACTCCGATTGATTTTTTTTTTTTTTTTTTTTTTGAGATTTAGATTTGTACAGCATCATGCACATTTTTTTTTTTTGATGTAATAATTTAGGATTTTATTTATGTTTGTTTGTTTTTTTTTTTTTTGCTCTCTTTTTTTTTTTTGGAATGTAATAATTTAGGATTTTATTTATGAATGCAATGCAATATGAATGCAGTGTTGCATGAGCCTTGTTGTTTTTTTTTTTTTTGCAAGGGTGTTTGGTATATGGACTGGTTTGGGAGGTTTTTGCACAAGTTTCGAGCAACCGGACGGAATATTCCTTTTTTGGTGTAGCAAACTTGACCGTTGCAGAATTTTTCTGGGAAGCAATCCCATCCGCGCGGATGGGGACAAAGATTCGACACCGTCCTTTGATTTTGCTTTAAATTTGGCTTTGCTTTATTTCAAATTCAAATATCTTCTTCAACCTCCAAATTCAAACAGCCATTTTCGGGAGGAAGAGAGAAAAACCATGGAAAGCCTTAGAAAAGCTCCCTCAAAATTGTCCCAAGAGTCCCAAATGTCATTTTTCAACAAATTCAAGGATTGGTCCCGGGAAATTATGCATGAGAGAAGGTCTTTCTTTGAAGAACGGTACAAGGTACGGTGCTTGTGGTCTCTCAAAGAATTGGTTCCGGATTATGACCTCTTAAGGGCTTCTTCTTCGTTTTGGGATACTAGAAGGCATGTCTTTTGCCTTTCCTTCAACGAGATTGTTCCGACTGTGGAAGAATTTCGGGCCTTGCTTGGAGGTCCTGAGGTGGAGGAGATAGCAATTCCTTGGTCCGAGGAGCTTCTTTTGTTGACAAGTTGTGCAACCTTCTTCATCTTTCCCTGAGGAAGCACGAGGCATGATCCGCGGTCCCGACCATTTTGATATTTCCGGTCTTCCCGACAGATTTAGGGGCTTAGGCTTGGTGGATGACGCCTATTGGGATGCCTTTGCACTTTGCATGTTCGGCACTTTGTTCATGGTCTATTCCTTCGGGATTTGCCATCGATCTCGCTGATGTTGTCGTCCATTGTCGCCCGGCGTAGATGTCGTTCCTTTGATTCTTGGGGAGACTTTTCATGCTCTCGACAGATTAGCTACCGGACGGCGGTACATGCACGGGGCAGCCCGTTTCTCTTGACCCCGTGGCCGATGGAGCGTTTGGGGGTTCTTCGGGAAACCTCTCGATATGATCAGCCTTGGACTTTTGCCAGAGAGGTGTTGATGTAGATTTTGATGATCGTGGCTCGTGGGAGCGTTGGATGGCGGGTCGCCAGACCGAAGATATCGATGGTCGGTGCCTCATTGGCGGGTGGAGACTCGTAGAGTGCTTCAGACGGGTCCCATGTGGTTATGCTTCCTGGGCTTTCTCACCCAGCTTTCTACATTCCGCCCGGTCCCGAGACGCTTTGGCTTGGAGCAGTTCCTTTCGAGGGTTTTGATGATATAGCTACCAGGTGGTGGCTCTTGTTTCCATGGATGATCCCTCGGTGTTTCCATTTCTTTCCCGAGTATGGAGGTACGATGCCTTTCCTCCTCGGGTCATTCTCAAAGCGTCCGAGACCGGTGTTCCCGACCACTTGTACCTGGATTGGTACGAGGGGCATCCGGGAGAGACTCAGTGGCTATTTTGAGACGGCGTGAGGCCATCAGAGGTGCGGAGGACCCGATCTGCTTCGAGAGGAGGAGGGCCGAGGCGAGGGCCAATCCTCATGACAGAGCGGAGACGCCGTGACCGATTATGAGGCTTACGTCAAGAGACAGAGAGGAGGGCTCCTATGCTACCGCCTAGGTTACAGGAGATGAGGGATGACGCTAGTGGCTACTAAGGCCCCGACAGAGGCCGGTTTGATAGACCCCGTTCCTATACCGCAGCTTGGTAGGAGGAATACCGACATTTTTCCTGGGCTCGTAAGAGAAAGACTCTGAGGGGGAAGAAGAAGGGAGAGACCAAGACGAGTGGCTTGGAGTGACTCGAGGTTTCCAAGTATCCCTTTCTTGCCATGACGACACATTAGTTTGATTATGTATCTTAGTTTTCCTTTAGCAGTTGCCGCTGTAGGAATGAATCGGGCTTAGACTCATCAAAGAGCTTTTAACTTGTAATGAATATTTGAATTGCTTTAGAGTTTTTCGAGACGCTTTCATGGTCTCGATCAATTGTATTGATGCCAAAGTATGGCTTTTATTTGTGCTTTAGACCGAACCGTTTCCGCCGCCTACGTTCCCCTCATTTTGAGGAGCTCAGTCTTCGTAGTTCAAACCGGTGAACTCTTTTTTGTTTTTTTTTTGTTTTTTTTTTTTGGTGCAACCTCGTTTTTTACCTAGGCCGCCCTTTTCGGGTTTCTAACCTAGTCGGGTATTACTCTTTTAGCACTCTTTTTTTTTTTTTTTTTTTTTTTTTTTTTTTTTTTTTTGGTGCAACCCCGTTTTTTACCTAGGCCGCCCTTTTCGGTTTCTAACCTAGTTGGGTATTACTCTTTTAGCACTCTTTTTTTGTTTTTTTTTTGTTTTTTTTTTTTTTTTTTTTGTTTTTTGTTTTTTTTTGTTTTTTTTTTTACGCGTAGTATCTCGCGCAGCCTTGTCACCATTCACCGGGTGTACAAAGGGATTCCCGTCGAGGTCCGCAAGTTGCATGGCGCCTCCGGAGAAGATCTTCTCGGACGACATATGGCCCGACCCATACAGCTCCCATTTGCCGAGAGGGTTGATACGGACCGGGGCTTTTCTTTTAGAACGAGATCACCTTCTCGGATTTCCCGATGCTTTACTTTCTTGTCGAAGGCTCTAGCCATTCTTCCTTGGTAGGCCCGGATGTGTTCCATGGCCTTCGCCGGCGTTCGTCTAGTAGGGCCAATTCGTCATGGCGACTGAGCCATTCGACCTCGTTGATTTGGCTTTCCAAAGAAGATACTGAGCGAGGGTATTTCCACTCGATTGGGAGTACGGCTTCCATTCCGTATGTGAGGGCAAAAGGTGTTTCCCGCTTGCCGTTCGATCGATGTTCTCGTAGCCCCAGAGTGCCGTGTAACTTCTCGGGCCAATCTCTACCTTGGACACCATTTTCCTGATGATATTTTCCAGAGTCTTGTTTGCCGCTTCGACGCTCCGCTGGTTTGGGGCCCGTAGGGTGATGACTTGTGACGGGTTATTCGAATTCCGCCAAGAACTCCGTCACATTCCCCTTCGAAGTGGGATCCATTATCTCGAAATGATTTCGGCCGGCAACCCGTATCGGCACATGATGTTTTCTTTGATGAAGAGGGCAACTTTCTTTGAATTGAGGATTTTGTAGGACTTCGCTTCAACCCACTTCGTGAAATAATCCACGGCTACCAGACGAACTCGTGGCCGCATCGCCCGATGGTGTGATTTTGCCTATGACATCAATTCCCAAGTGACGAAAGGCCAAGGGGTTGTCATGCAAGATAACTCGTGAGGAGGCAAGTGATTAAGATTTGAGTATCGCCGACATTTGTCGCAGCCTTTTGACAAACCGGATGCACGGCCTACGGTGATCCAAAAATACCCCATTCTCGCATGATTTGCATCGTAGCTCGAGCATTCATGTGAGGGCCGCAGTACCACCATGTATTTCTTTCATGAGTTCGGTAGCCTCTTGTTTGCCGATACATCGCAGAGGGGGCCTTGATAACGTTTTTTGTATAACATGTTTCCCAAAAGGACATAATGGGAGGCGAGCCGCTTGTGGCCGAGAGACTTTTGCTTTGATTCCTTCTTTATATTCCCCATCTTCGTTTTTGAAAGAGGCCTCGCCATCCTTCGTGCATCGGTAAACTGAGCGTACCAGTGGATCATTGATCGCCCGCTTCCGCTTCAATTTCGAAGCAATAGGCGGGGTTTTCTTCTCCCGACTCGAATGGTTTAACAGACTTTCCTTCGTGTATTTCGACAAGAGAGGCTAGTGTAGCTGCAGCATCTCGCGAACCTCGTTTCTGCCTCGTGTAATGAAAGCCGATTTCTTTGAACCGAGTTATTAACTCTTCCATGTAAGCATGATACTTCGCAAACCCGGATCCACGGCCTTCCATTTGTTAGAGACCTGATTGATGATGAGGGCAGAGTCACCGTACACCTCCAATTCCTTGATATTTCTTTCAAGGGCGGCTTCCAACCCAAACTATGCAAGCTTCATATTCAAGCAGTTGTTGGTGACTTCGAAGTTCACTCATCAAGCATGGGGGTGTGTTCGTCGCAGGATCGACTGTAAGCATTCCTATCCCGTTCCCCCTTTTGTTTGACGCCCGTCGAAGAAGAGTTGCCGCCGATTTTCTCCTTCTAGAGCGAAGATTCCATCATCGGGAAATTGAGGTTCGTGTCCTCTGACTCATCACTTGGGAAATCGGCCGATGTTCTCGCCATTATGCGTCCTTTTATGGATTTCCTTGAAACATAAGCGATGTCATATTCGGCCAAAAAGAACGACCATTTTGCCAATCTCATGGAGATGGAAGGCTTGTCGAACGTATATTTGATGGGGTCTATCCTTGAAACAAGATGTATCTGGTGAGACCGCATGTAGTGTTTCAATTTTCCCACTACCTGCACCAAACCTCGCGCAAGTCTTCTCGCAAGCGTAGTAATTGAGTTCGCTTCCTTGGAGCTTTCTCGCTACGAAATAGATGGCGTTTCGACTTTGGAATCTTTTTTCTCTTGAGCTAGCATAGCCCCAATTGCCGTATCCGTGATGCTGAGATATAGCAAGAGTGGCTTTTGCCGATGTGGTGGGCAGAGAATCGGGGATTCACAAGGTATGCCTTAACTGCTCAAAGGCAAGCCGACATTCCGGGGTCCATTCTGTAGGCATTCTTTTTCATCAACTTGAAGATTGGCTCGCAGATCGAGGTCACCGATTTACAAAGCGGCTTATGTATTGCGCCTTCCCATGAAGGATTTCACTCTCGTTGTCCGTGGTGGCTTCATTTCAACTATCGCCTTGATTTTCTCGGGGATCCACTTCGATTCCCCGTTCGTCACCATATATCCTAGTACCTTGCCTCGTCTTACACCGAAGGTGCACTTGGCCGGATTCGGGCCTCATGCCGTGGTCTCGAGGCGGCCGAAGAATTTTCTCAAATCAACAAAGTGCCGCCATCTCGATCCTCTCGGAATGTATTATCATGTCGTCCACATAGACCTCAATTTCTTTGTGGATCATGTCATGGAACAGAGCCGTAGCCGCCCTTCCGGTACGTAGCCCCAAAGCATTCTTTAGTCCGAATGGCATGACCGTGTAGCGCATGTGCCCCAAGGGGTTGTGAAGGCCGTTTTGGCTTGATCTTCTTCTCGCCATTTTGATTTGGTTGTAGCCGGCAAAACCATCGACGAAAGATTTGACTTCGTGGTTGGCCGTGGAATCTACCAAAATGTCGATGTTCGTGTGGGGAAATCGTCTTTGACCGGCTTTGTTCAAGTCTCCGAAGTCTACGCAAAGATCGGATCTTTCCGTTGGCCTTGGTCACCGTCACTATGTTGGATGCCCATGTTGGGTATTCAATGACCCCGATGAACCCCGCCCGAGCATCTTTTCTATTTCCTCTTTCACTTGTAAGGACCATTCGGGCTTAATTCTTCTTAGCTTCGCTTTACCGGCTTCGACTTCCGGGTCGAGCGGTATTCGGTGCTCAACTATGGAAGGATCGAGGCCTCGGCATATCTTTATAGGACCATGCGAACACATCCACGAATTCTTTTAGCACTGATTAGGGCAACCCTTTCAGTCCCTTCAAAGAAACTACCAATCAAGGCTCTTTAGGCTCTTCCGTAGTTCCCAAATTCACACTTGTCAAAATCTCTTCGGCAGCTGGGGCTCGATTTTCCTCTTTCCTGACAACCCGCTTAAAGATTTCTTTGATATATTGTTCATTTAATGTGTCTCGCTCTTCATCTAGTGAATCGTTATTAACTCGTTTTTAGATTATTAGTTAATTCATCATTAGTTAAAGTGGCAATTAAGGGATACTCGTAAAGGTTCATCATTTCATCAAGACGAAGGGGAATACAACGTTGGCTGCGTACTCGTAGTCTTCAGCGTGAGGCCGTCTGACGACTCGAGAGACTCCGAACTCAACAATGAGAGACTCTGAGGACTTTACAAAGGTTGACACGAAAGGATCTGGGACCAATCCAAGCTTGGTGATCATTTCCTCCTGGTCGCGGACGGGCCCGAGAGAGTTTCCCAATTCCTTAGCGGCATCGCTGTGGTGGCTTCACAACTCGGGAAAGGCATGGTCTCTCGTGCTCCCTCTTCGCCGTTGCTATCATCTCTTTGTCTCGAACCATAACCCACCGTGTTTGGCATCCGAAAACCGAGCATGTGGATGTAGGGATCTTCCTCACCTGGGACTTCCGTTTCGTCACAATCCGACCGCTCAATCCAGATGTAAGGACGCATTGCGTCTCGGTGAGCCGCTAGAAAAATCTCATGTCCCATACTCGAGCGGAAAGGCTTGGCAGGTGTAGTTCAAGAAGGAGGACGTCCCACACGACGTTCATAGATTCGAGCCGAGTCCGTCAGTTTGCCGACTTTTATCATGAAAACCTCTCGCCCGGCGAGGCCAAAGAATGGGTTTGCAGTATACCGACAAATCCGTGATTGAGGACCGGGACTTGTGTGCTCGTATCATGGCGGTGTTCAGCATTTCCTTCCACGACTCCAAGTGTTGGAAATAGCAATTAAATTTGATGAATCGAACTTCTTCTGAGTCCGCTCGCTTGAGTGTGTCGACATAGTTGGCATTGCCGGATTCCAAAGGATGCCGGCGAGACTTGCCTCTTGAAGGATGTAGCCCCTGTTTGATCGCGGGCGTTCTTGGCTATTGTTTCGCCTTCTGTTCCCTATGAGGAAACCGTCACCCCTTATGACTTCGAGGTCTCCCGCCGGTTGATGAATTTGACGCATTGGTGGAGAGTGGAGGCTATGGCTTTCATGTGATGCAACCAAGGGCGCCCTAGTAGGCCGTGAACTCTGAGGGGATATCCATTACATGGAACTTTGGGCACCATTTGGGTTTCGTACTGCAGTTCCAGAGTCACCGTCCCCTGCATGGGACGAGACGAACCGTCGTAGGCTTTGACAAACCGGTAGATGGGATCACGCGCCTTCATTTATGCGGAGGGCCCTCATCATGCCGAGGGGAAGGACATTTACCGATGATCCATTGTCCACTAATACCCCTGTGGAGTGACATGGTGTTGAGCCGAATAGTGATGTACAAAGCTTCATTGTGTTGGGAGACATCTCTTGGCAAATCTTCATCGCAGAAGGTGATCATACTCCCATATAGGTGAGGATCATAGATTTGGTCCTTGTCTCGGGATGGAGAGTCATCAAGCCTGGTCACTTCGTGCCTTTTTCTTGCGAGGCGTAGTCTTTGCCGAAGCCCCGGGTTATACCGATGCCTTTTGTGGCGGTTGCCATCTCCAAATAACATGTTGATTGAGTGGGAGCGCCAGATCAAGGCGTCGGTTTTTCTTCATCGGTGGATACTCTGAGCCGGACAACCGAACCTTGGCCGACCCCGAGGGGGCTGACTTCCGCTCGCAGCACTGCATCCGAAGGTCTCAATTCCGTCGCTGGCAAGGTTTTTCGCTTCTTACCCCTTTTTGCTTGGGAAGACCGACCGAGTAGAGTACATAATAATCAAATCCCCTGCATGGCTCCCCGAGCGTTCCCACACCGTTATCACCGCCTCGAACCTCTCCTTCAATTTTTGCCGGGAGGAAATTTTCTTTTTCTTAGGAGGACGGTCCTCGTGTATCCAATCCCGATAGTCCCTTTCAAGGCAATGACAGCCACAAATATCCCACCAAATGTGTTCCACTACTGCGGCGGATTTGGGACCTCAAAGTTGAGCGGTGCCGGAATGACTTTGAGTGGAACCGGTCCGAGGGGATTCGCCGCCGGGCTCGTCTCGGTAGCGAGTGATTGGACTCCGCCGGATAATGAGAGATATTGAGGTCCCTGGGAACGGGCATATGTTTGCCCTTCAAGGTAGCCCCGGGCTGGGATATTGCTAAGGTCCCAAAGTGGCGTGTGGCCTCTTCAATCCAGCTCGCCGTCTGTTTCCGGCGTTCTTCCGTGGCTTTGATGGCCGACCATATTTCTTCGATCGTTCTCGATTTTCATCACTCAGCCGATATTTGTGGGATCATCACCTTGAGAGGGGACAACCGACAAGATACCGAACTCTTTCGTCCCCGATCGCTGTTGGGGGCCAGCTTGCCCCGTAAGTCGGCGGGCAGAGTCCCGCGGTGGAAACATAGGAATCTTGGGGTAGCATCTTGGTGTATCCGGATCGTTAAGAAGAGGAGGAGAACCCTTTTCTGTCTTTGCGGTAAAAGTGCCATCGGAATTGAGACCGATAGTCAAACCATGACTTGCGACTACCCCCAAAGAGGTCATCAATTTGAGCCTCATGCCGAAGTCTCATTTGCTCTACCAACCGGATCCACACGGGTCTGTCTGAGGGATTCTGGAGGACGGAGCAACGTTATCCCCATCATTACCGGCCGATGCGTACATTCTCAAACCCGGAGTCGGAACAAACGGCGAAGCCGACGATGCGCTTGACTCTTCCCAACCGATCAAACGGTGACCCGTGCCCGAAACCAAGCTTTGTGCGGAGTCATGGGGAAAGGACACGAAGGTTCGATGTCCGGGAATGGAAGGAGGGTAGGTGTTTGGGCTTTTGGCTCATGCAACATGCAGCTTATTTGTTCACGTTTACTTAAAACATGTTTTATTAACCTAATCGGTTGGAAAAGATTGCTCTTCTTTTTCGCAAACTACTCGATTCCCGGATCAGCCGGGCCCCGTCACTACGTCTATAAGCCCCTCGTATTCCACCCGTATTTCGACCTCCCAGGTGGATGCCCCGGCGAGGGTCCTATAGGGCAAGCGGGTCCCACCGACCGAAAGAAAAACGATCCTAGAAGTCCGCGGGTAATCGAGTCTTAACGAGCATTCGATGTAAATTACGACAAAGCCGACGTTAAAGTCAAGATCGTGTCCGAGGGCTCGACGAAAAGTCGGCATGATTTGACCGATAAATGTCCGCTATTGATCTTGACTTATCGTCGCTAAGCCGTAATTAGGCATGGAATAACCGTTAATCCTTGATGACTCGTCAATGCCGGGAGTCGTTGTATAATTTGTGCCGCCGAGCCGAAGTCAAGGCGCCGGCCAATATCTTGGTCAAAGTCTCGCGGCGGAAAACCGGCGTAACTTCGACCGATTAGCGACCGATTAGGGACCCGAGAGATATTGAGTCGGTATGCCGACAAAGGCTTGAAAGGAAAGGTCTATACACGGACAGGCATGACACGCACTGCACTAAAAACCAACCGGGTCTCGGACAAAGTGTGTCACGGACAAGTGCATGGTCGACACGAGGCTCCATGGGATGTTTGGGTAGTCCTGTGCTCATCCGAGAGGCGTAATAAGACCAAACGGACCGCGACAAGGATTTCCCCGGGTTAAGGACGTAGTCACGTGCGCGTAGTGTGCAAGCAGTCTATATTCTTTTTCTGAGTAAAATAGAGATTTTTTTTTATGTGTCTTAAAAATATGATGCATGATTTTTTTTTTTGGAAATTTTCTTTTTTTTTTTGAAAATCTTTTTTTTTTTGAAAATTTTTTTTTATGAGCACATAAGCACGTAAGCATGAAAATTCCGACAGTTAGGGACATTATTCCGACAAATAACATTTTGACTTTCTCCGAGGCGGCCAAAACAACATGAAAACTGTGCAAAAATCAACACACACACAAAAATGATTTTCAAAACCGGGACGGAAGCTTGACCCTCAAAAGCTTTTTTTTTGAAAACGGTGATACCGGTACGTGGGATTGTTAGACCACAATTTATCCCCGACTCGTGTTAGGAGGCGATAACGGGAAATTTAGTGGTTTCCACCAATATACCGAATACCATTTTTTTATTAAAAAGCTTAGTCCCCAGCGGAGTCGCCACTGTAACGATGGTGTTGCCTTTTTCGCGGGAAAAATTCGATTTTTGCGTTTCTTTGAAAAACCAAATAAAACCGGAAAAAACGGAGTCGCCACGCCATTTTAATTTTGAAGGGCAAAACTTTGAAAAAAGCCCGAGATCAGAGATTTAGGTTCGGAGGTCATGTTACGCGTCGGGAAGGACGTTAGTGTGCACTCCGACGCGCCTCGTAAAACGAGTCTTCCAAGCTGAAAATCATTTGTGTGTGTGTGTGTGTGTGTGTTTTGGCCAAAATAAGTTGAAACTGGAAAAAGTAAAAATTGGGATGTCTTTTTAAGACTTTAAACTGATCCCATGATTTTTTGGAGAATTTTTGGTTTGAGATTTGGTACTCAAAAACCTTTTGAAGTTGAGAAGTCACTTCTGCCAGAAGAAAATGGCAGCAGACACCTGATTTTGAAATAGATTCAAGGGTCCTAAAACTTCATAATCTGGATGAACTCAGAGAATGAAAGTTTCTCTAGACTCCTTGAATAAACTTTGTGTGAAAGAAATTTCCATTTTGGAGAAGATTTGAGGGGTCAAAACCTTCTGGAAACCTCAGATATGAGATCTGGATTCCCAGAAGCTGATGAACTAGCCTCTGAAAGAAAAATTGAAAAGAGGAGTTTTACTCACCCAAAAAATAAGGTAAAAATATGTCTGGAAAGCTCTGGATGTTGGCTACAAAAAGTGTTTTGTAGTCAACACCAAATTCCAAGTTCATCTGTGTCCAAAAATTAAGACCATGGACTGAGGTCTGAGAAAATTGCTACTGGACAGCAACTTCTCAAGAAAGAAAATATGATTTTAAGGGGGTTTTGCATCCATGCTTGTCCCCATTTCCCTAGGTTTTGGTTAGTGATCACTAGACATTTTAGTGGTGAATCAACTATACCAAACCATCCTTGGGGTACATTAGGACTAAGCATTTCATTTGCTTGGGGAGGGGGATTTTACCCTTTGAAATCAAGATTTAGTGCTTGAAAATGGTTTTTTAGGGTTTTGAAAGTGCATTTTTGCAAGTAAGAAAGAAAAGCTTTGAAAATAATGTTGATCTTTGTAGAAGATCATCCATGGAGATGGTCTTCCATGGTGATCTTCTTAGATCTAGAGAAAGAAGATGAAAGAACTACATTTTGTAGTTTGAAGATGCATGCATGGATGAGATTTAGGGTTAGGAAGAAGAGGGTTTACCAATCTTCCTTGTGTTCTTGAGTGTTTGGCTTGAGTGTATGAGTGTTTAGGGCTTTAATATGAGAGTGAGTGGATGAGTATGAGTTGGGAAAGATTGAAAGAGAAAAAGGTGACAATTCTTGAGAATTCTCACCGTTTTCTCTCTATATTTCGCCGTAACTTCGTTGCATTTGTGTTCTTCCTCTCTTATTTTCGTGACTGGAGGGCTCAATTTATAGCCCTCCTGAAAATACAAACATGTCCGCGCGGATGGATCCAACATGCGTGCACTCGCTCATTAATTGTCGCTTCGTGCTTTGGACACAAGGAATAATCTTTTTCAAAATTCAAATTGACCAAATTTTATGTTTCCAAAGATTGCTATATTTGGTTTTCTTCATTTGTTTTTCTTTTTTGAGATTCTTTTTAAGGTTTAACCTTAAATAACAATGCCCATTTTACCCTTACTTTGTTAGAAAGGTTAGGATAGTTAGGAATTGTTGGAAATGTTATAACTTTCGTTAATTTTCTAACGAAAATTCTAACAAGCTCAAATTGGAGCACTTACAATTATTATTGTCTTATTATATTTGCATGCTTATTATATTTTAATTGTTCCTTTATGCTAGATTTAGGATTGTTTTAATATATTTAAATATGCTATAGCCGAGGATGATCTAAGGTTTCGCCCAAAGAAACCCAATGGATCTAGGAACTATTTCTTTCCTTCCACCTTAGTTATAATTATCCCATGATCAACAATTCCACAAGGATGAACGTTGATTAGTGCACCTTCCGAGGGCCTAACTCAAAGGTTCTAGGGTGTGATCATCAATTAATTCTTTCTCTCCCCTCCTCCTTATGCATGATCCCGTTTCTTCTATCTATTCCTGTAAACACCGCACACAACCAACACCCCACATGCTAGAAAGACCGATCCGTCGGGCAATAGGAGTGATAGCGTTTCTTCTTCTGTTGTAACTTGACCCCCGAACCCAATTACATGTTTAGCCTTTTTTCAAAGCTTTGGGCTATATCAAAGTGGCGTGGCGACTCTCAAAATTTAAACTAATATTTTAATATGGTTTAAAGCGAGTGTCACTAAATGAATATCCCATTTCGGTCCGACATTATATGATTAATTATTTCAAACCTCCGAATGCGCGTTGCATCGGGACGGTGTATTCACACTGTCTCAAAAGCCTTACTACCTTTGTTGCAATTTATGTACTATATCCGTCTTAATATTTGTAAAAACTTCTTCATAAATTTTCAGTCTTTTCTCAATTTTAATATTGATTTTTACTTCCTTTTAAGTTTATATTTTTACTAATATTTATATATATATGTTGGTTTTTACTGCAGGTGATAAGAACTATGGTGAGGTTGAAATCAAAATGCCAGATGACATATTGATAAGAGATTCTGTCAATACAATCTCAGCTATCGTGGATTGCATATGCCTGAACTTAATGCAGAATAAAGATATTGATGAATTTTTCCAGAATCGGGCTATACTTGCACCAACAAATGAGATTATTGATAGTATTAATGAGTATATTATGTCGCTCTTTCCTGGAAAAGAAGTGGAATACATGAGTTCTGACGCCATATACAAAGACGAGGAATTTAACCAATCAACCGAAGATATATTTTCAACTGAATTCCTAAACACCGTCAAGTGCTCTGGAATACCTAATCGCATACTGAAGCTAAAGATTGGATGTATCGTCATGTTGTTACGAAATATAGATCGAGCTTCAGAATTGTGTAACGGTACAAGATTGATCGTTACAAATCTAGGTACGCAAATCAATTTTGTTAGTATATAATTATACATTTATACAATTAATTATTTAATTATTTGACATAAAACATACTGTTATTTTAATATATTGTGAATACCCCGTCCCGATGCAACGCGCATTCGGAAGTTTGAAATAATTAATCATATAATGTTGAATCGAAATGGGATATTCATTTAGTGACACTCGCTTTAAATCATATTAAAATATTAGTTTAAATTTTGAGAGTCGCCACGCCACTTTGATATAGCCCAAAGCTTTGAAAAAAGGCTAAACAGTTAATTGGGTTCGGGGGTCAAGTTACAACAGGAGAAGAAACGCTATCACTCCTATTGCCCGACGGATCGGTCTTTCTAGCATGTGGGGTGTTGGTTGTGTGCGGTGTTTACAGGAATAGATAGAAGAAACGGGATCATGCATAAGGAGGAGGGGAGAGAAAGAATTAATTAATGATCACACCCTAGAACCTTTGAGTTAGGCCCTCGGAAGGTGCACTAATCAACGTTCATCCTTGGGGGATTGTTGATCATGGGACAATTATAACTAAGGTGGAAAGTAAGAAATAGTTCCTAGATCCATTGGGTTTCTTGGGCGAAACCTTAGATCATCCTCGGCTATGCATATTTAAATATATTAAAATAGTCCTAAATCTAGCATAAAGGAATAATTAAAACATAATAAGCATGCAAATATTATGGCAATAATAATAATAGAGAACAAAAATATTAAAAAGAGCCATACCAATTGTAGCAAGACTTTGGGATCGAATCTAGGGCGATTCGAAGAGAGTGGGAAGAAATACGGGTAAAACAAGTGTAATCTCGTTTCTCCCGAATGAATTGTGTGTTGAAATTGGGGAACCGGTCACCCCTATTTATAGTGCTTCGGTACTTGGGCTGGGCCAGCTGAAGGGTCGATCGGCCTTAAATATAAGGGTCGATCGGCATAGAATAAAGGGACGATCGGCACAATGATTGAAGGTTCGATCGGCACCAAACAAAAGGGTCGATCGGCCATACAGCGAATAAAGGGCCGATCGGCACTTTGATCTGGCGTACTTTCCACGCATGCAATGACGGCGGAGGTACGGACGAAGGGTGAAATTCTTTTAGGGTTTTTTTATATTAAACCGGGCCCAATTATTTAGAATACCTTTTTTTCGGACCGGGTACTAACAGTAGCCCCTCGGCGACGCTTCTTGTAAGACAAGTGGGGTCGACGATAAAAGAATAGGAGCCGTCCTGAAAAAAGGGATTTCAGGAGGTGAAATAATGATCTTGCGGATGCGAGGTTTGGACTCGAGCTGAGTCGCAAAAAAGATGACCAGGTAGGTCGAGCGGCTGGACCCACGTCGGGCTACCTACGTATCCCAAAAGGAATCAAGCCAAGTCGTAGTTCGAAAGAGTGGGCGTTTTAGTACCCAAGAATGGCGGACGTGTTAGCGTCTCAAGCCAAAGATGCGATTGTGCGGGAATCACCCGAGGATGCGTGACTGCGCGAAAGTCACTGGAATGCGAAGACGTGACTGTGTGAAAGTCACTGGAATGCGAAGACGTGACTATGTGAAAGTCACTGGAATGCGAAGACGTGACTGTGTGAAAGTCACTGAAAGTCACTCAAAAAATTGTGAGAGTATGACTATGAGGGAGTTACCCGGAAAATAGGAATTTTAACTCTGTGGGAGTCACCCTGGAAAATAGAAATTTGACTCTGTGGGAGTCACCCCAAAAAATAGAAATTTGACTCTGTGGGAGTCATCCCAAAAAATAGAAATTTGACTCTGTGGGAGTCACCCCGAAAAATAGAAATTTGACTCTGTGGGAGTCACCCAAAAAAATAGAAATTTGACTCTGTGGGAGTCATCCCAAAAAATAGAAATTTGACTCTGTGGGAGTCACCCCGAAAAATAGAAATTTGACTCTGTGGGAGTCACCCCAAAAAATAGAAATTTGACTCTGTGGGAGTCACCCCGAAATAATTATAAATGATAAAGCAAAAGGATAAAAAGAATTTATTTTGAAAACGGAGGGTTGTTTGAAAAATGGGGATTTTTTGAAAAAGGGGGATTTTTTGAAAAAGGGGGAGGTTATTTAATAACCTGGTCAACCGGTGTGACCGAGGAGATGCGTGTCAGGAGGGGAAGGGGAAGGGCCGATCGGACCTTCCTTCTGATTGGCTGAGGACAATTGACGCGGATCCGCGTCGCCAAGATGAGATCTGGACCGTTCAATGGCCCCGAAGAAACACAAAATGATGGGCCGATCGGCCCTTCACCCCATTGGCCAGATTTTACGGCCGATCGGCCTTAAAAACCGTCCGTCTCCTTCTCTCTTTTACGTCTTCTTCTTATTCCTTACGAATTTTCTGAAGCTTCTCCTCGCCGGAAAATTTCTTTCAAGCTCTCTTGATTTGTGCCGAGTTAGCAAGGTTTGCCATGGATCCCGATGTTGTTGCTTTGGAACTTTTGCTCAATAGACAGGAAGCTCCATCGTTGGGCTCATATGGCGGCGGAGGTGATGCTTCCTTTGGCTATGGTGGTGGGGTTGGTGCAAGTGGCTATGGTGCCGGGGGCAGCCATGGTTCTGGTAGTTTTAGGGGCGGTTATGGCAATGTGGGTAGTGGTTTTGAGGGTGGCTATGGAGTTTATGGAGGTTATGGAGGTGGTGATGATGGTGGCAGCCATGGCGGCGGTCATGGCGGTGTTGGCGGTGGCAGCCATGGTGGCAGAGGTGGCGGGCATGGCGGCAGCGGTGGCGGACACGGCGGTCTTGGTGGCGGCAATGGCGGTGGTTTTGGCAGCGATGACGGTGGTAACGGCGGTCTTGGTGATGAAGAGGAGGGTGATCCCGACGCCGGCGAGAGTGATAGGAGTGACGCCGGCGGGGACGTTGAGGCTAGGAGGCGGCGGGCTTCGCGCAATTATCGGCCCTCGAGGCTACATTTTCTGTTGTTCAATCAGTCCGACTTTTATCCGGGTTTGGCTTTTCATGGATCTACCGGTCTTCGCTCCCGCGTCGGGATGAAGGTAAAGAATTTTTATTTAACAACAGAATATTTTATGCATATACAAAGTATTTATTATTTTAAAATGCGAGTAATGACACGTACCTGTGCTGTGTTTACCTGCAGGGGAAGAAGATGAAGGGACGTAGCTCCCTTAGAGCGGTTGGTGAGTTGTGGGCACTTCTGCCGGCTGGTGAGGGCGGTCCTCGCGAGAGGGTACGGAGCTTGGGGTTGGCTCCCTTTTTTGACATGGTCTCACTGATGGGCCAGACCAGGAAGTGTAATGCTTCAGGTGGTGAAGGCGTGTCGGGAGTTCTGGTGGGACACGACACACACTTTCCATTTGAGTTGGGGTGAGGCCACGATCACTCCTACAGACTTTGCCATCCTTACTGGATTGAGGTTTACGGACGTAGCATTGCCCTTTGATGATACCCTTTATGCCGACCCGGCTCGTCAGATTCAGCTGTTTGGCGCTAGCTTAGGCTCGAGCAGAAACTTCGGCGTTGATGCGGGGAGACTGTATAAGCTTGTCGCGACTGCTATTGATCGGTACAGAGTTGGCCAGTATGGGCTGGACGCGCTTGTCCGAGGATTCCTTTGGTACGGTTTCTCAGTGGCCCTCTTTCCCAATTCGGGCCCAATATGCCGATTCTCTTTGTTGGGTGCTTTGTCTGACTTGAGCTTAGTGCGGGATATCTCTTGGGGAGGGGCCGGCTTGGCCGAGCTGTATCGGGCTCTTGATACTGTTTCGAGGTACAATACCTCTTCTTTTGATGCTTTTCAGTTTGTTCTTGAGGTATGTCGACTTTTGTCATTTTCATTGTCCTTTTACTTGTTACTTGTCTTTCTGCCTTTATTAATATCCGCTTTCCATGTCTTTTGCAGGCCTGGGTTTATGAGATTTTTGGTGTCGCGCCGTTCACTTTGCGGGATCAGACTAGGGATGTGCCCGTCTTGCGATACTGGAGGAAGGAGAATCGGGTTGAGGGGTTCCCAAAGACGGTTCGTGAGTCCGATTTGAGGGCTGTCCTTGATGGTCCCAGTAGGCCCGAGTTCTTGCTCTATCCTTGGACACCTGAGGCATCGGAGACGGTTGGCGCTGTCCGGGATGTGACTGCTTCCCGCAGATTGTTGGTTGGACTACTTGCCGACGAGATGTACTTGGGTGAGCGGGTTGCGAGGCAGCACTATGCATGGGCTCCGCTTTATGCGCCCCAACATCCTCCCAGGAACATGTGGTATCCGAACCGATTGGCGAGGAGGGCGGAGTATCTACTTGGGGTCCCTGCTTATCAGTTCCGTCTTGATATGGGCTATGTGGATTTTGTGGAGCTCTTTCTGAGATCGCCGCAGGTGGTGAGGCGGACTGCTGAGGCTGCTGGGGCTGCTGGCATAGAGGAGCAGGATTTGGTCATCCCCGAGCCGATGGGTGCTGGGCATCCCGAGATTGCTGATATGCCTCCATTTCCCGACCATTTCTTTGTGCATATGGCCGACGGGGAGGTGAGGGTAGACTTGACGCCTACAGAGGCCGATGAGGTGGAGGGTGCTCAGCTTCCTCCAGGCGGTGCCGGCGGGGTATGCCTTTTACTTTTCTCTTCTCTTTATGCACTGATTATTATGTTTTAGCCATGATGTAACTCTCGCGCCTTATTTTTGTAGGTTACCCGGGAGTCCTATGTGCGGGCTGTGAGGCAGACCAATATACTGACCCGCCCCGCCGAGGAGTGCAAAGTGTCGACACTTTCTGCCAATCTCGGAGATCGTGGACGTGGATCCTAGCAAGCGGTGAGACAACGATCCCGTGGTGAGGGTAGCTCGACGTCCAGATTTTCACGCGGTCGTGCCTCGACCTCCCGTCGGGGTCATTAGGATTTTTTTTACTTTGTAATACCTGTAGGGAAGAAGAAGCATGCAGACTCTATATTTTATGCTGACTCACTGATGTAATGCAACTGCTTTATGTACTGGTTTATGGGTTTAATATATAAAAGTTAGCACTTTTTATTTATGAACATTTTCTATTTTTGGACATTATCTATTTTTGTACAATGCACTGAATACACGAGGATATTATTGTAGCAAAATAATAATAGAAAAGAAGTGGAGCCTTAGAATCCTTGAATTTGTTGAAGCTGCGCCGCTTTTTTGGAGAAATCAAAGGGTCGATCGGCCTTAAATTAAAGGTTCGATCGGCCCAAATTTAAAGGTCCGATCGGCCTTATGCTGAGAGGCGGCGCTTGTTCTTCCTGGAAGGTGCCGATCGGCCATGTGCTCTCCTTTTCCTGCACGAAATCCCTCGCTGTCCTTTTCCTGTACGGAGTCTCATACCAAAACCTATATATTCCCTTGCAACTGACGGGTATAAGCACATCTTTTCTTCTTTTCTTTCCTTTGCTCTGTTCTTTCTTTTCTTGCCGTGAACCACAACATGATGAATTCCCACCCTTCCGTTTTGATGGAGAAGCAAAGCAGTTTTGAGAGTGATTTGGCTGTCTGGGTATCCAAGGTACCTCGCTCTGTTCGTCACGCCTTTGACAAACGCTTTGGGGTAAAGTGCATTTGGTCCCTTTTGCCCATGCATCCCAACTGGAATCTCTTGCATGCCTTGTGCGTGGCTGCTTTGGGGACGAATCCAATCATGTCTTCAACTTTTCCTACAACGAGATTACACCCACTTATGAGGATTTTCTTGCTCTGTGCGGAGGGGACGATGTCAGTTTGATAGTAGTTCCTCAGGATCGAGTTCCGTTGGTGACAAGGGTGGCTAAATTTCTGCGCATCCCTACGGCTGTGGCTAGAGGCTTGGTTGAGGGTGTGGACATAGATATATGTGATTTGCCGGGGAGGTTTGCTCATGGTGATGACTTTGACTCGGATTTTGCTTTGGATTGCTTGGCCCTCTGCTTATTTTCCAAGGTTACTTGCTTTTCTCCTTATGTGGGGTAGCTACCAAAGTGGATGTCCTGGATATGGTTGATCGTGCCCGTTCGGGAGGAGCATCGTTCCTGGTTCTCTTGGGCGAGACACTTCATGGTATATCTCGTATAGCTAGGGGTGCTCCACTCATGACTAGGGGCAGTGCCAAATTACTGACCACATGGCTTGAGGATCGGCTTTTTGTTCTAGAGATTCCCCCTTCGAGTGTTAAGCCTTGGTTTCACGGTTGCAGGAGGAAGATTGATTCGCTTTCCGGCTTATCAGAGCGGGAGTGGAAGATGTACTTGGCGGGGGTGGATACGGACAGGATTCAGTGGCGAGTACAGCATTGGGGCCTCTCTTTCATTCGGAACCTTCAGCTTGGGCAATGCTTGATTCGTGTACCAGCTTTTGAGACCACCACTTTTTACTATGCGAAGCGGGTACTTCGCCAGTATGGCATGGAGCAGGTCCGTCCTCAAACTTGGGGATCTTCTGAGTTTGATGATTCTGCCAAGGTTCTTCCAATGGACGTTGGTGTTTCAGTTTTGATGGTAAGCTTATGGAGTTCTCATGGGATGCCACGAGTTTATCTTGCACAGCGGACCCTTAGCACTCATCTGTCACACGCTTATTTGACATGGTATGAAGAAAAATTGGGACCGATGAAGGAGATTTTATATGACTTGAGACGGAGATTGATCCCTAACATATCTTCGAGCCGTTTTCTCAGAGACAGGGAGGCTTTGGAGACTTCTTCGGACAAAGTGGAAGAGCATCCTCCCAAGAAGATTGAGCGGAAACTGAAGGGCAAGGCGATCGAGGAGGTTCCCCCATTGAAGAAGAAGTATTCGCCTTACTTTAAGAGAGAGAGCAAGAAGAAACCGACTCGACGAGCCGCCAAGAAGAAGAAGGACGGAGATGAGGGGCCTAGTGCCAAGGAGTAGACCTATATGTACGAGTATCCACCCACAGTCACATGCAGACACATTAGTTATTTATTTTGTCTTTTATTTTTTTTTAGTTTCTTTTGCAAGTTATGTAGTCATTAGTATAGTCGAGCTTAGACTCATCAAATAAGTGTAATCATGCATTGATTGTGGGAATGAAAAAGTTTATTGCCTTGGTAAAAACAGACTGGATTTTTATTTATTTTTTGGACCGCACCGATTAAGGCTGCCTACGTTCCCCTTTTACTATGAGAACCAAGGGGCTCAGGTCGTCGTAGTTCATTTTCATCAAACGACTAATTTTAGAAAGGGAAGATAGAAGCGGGACAATTTTTATTTTATTTGCTTGCTCTAACTTTTGCCTAGACCGCCCTTTACGGGTTTTCAATCTAGCGAGCTTTTGAACGCACCCTTTCTTTTATTGCTAGACCGCCCTTTGCGGGTTTTCAATCTAGCGGGCTTCTTTTTGCGCTCTTTTTTTTCTTTTTTTTTTTTTTTTAAGTAGAGGGGAGGAAGAGCTTAATCATAGTAGCGTCTGAGCTTGCTGAGGTTGACGGGCTCCTTGAATTCGTTGCCATCCAAATCTGCCATCTTAACTGCTCCACCCGAAAATATCTTCTTGATCACATATGGGCCGGTCCATGTAGGGGCCCACTTCCCAAGAGGATTGAATTTATTGGGAAGTCGCTGCTTCAAAACCAAATCTCCTTCCTTAATGTCTAAGGGCTGCACCTTCTTGTTGAAAGCCCTTGCTGTCCGTCTTTGATAGGCTCGGATGTGTTCCATGGCTTTGAGTCTACGCTCGTCAAGTGTGGCCAACCGGGATCGTATCGGCCGCGGAGCCATTCAACTTCGCTACTTGATTCTCTAATAAGATCCTCAAAGACGGGACTTCCAACTCAACCGGGAGCACCGCTCCATCCCATATGTCGAGCAAAAGGAGTTTCACCGTAGCGATACGGACGGAAGTTCTATATCCCCAAAGTGCCAACGGTAATCTCTTGGACCGCCCCTACCTCGAATTGCCGTTTTTCCGATTATCTCGCTTCAATCGTCTTGTTAGCCGCTTCGACCGCTCCGTTGGTCCGAGGCCTATAAGGGGAGGATTTGTGCCGGGTAATTTTGAATTCGCCAAGAACTTGTCACAATCTCCTCCCAAAGTGGGACCCGTTTGTCCGAGATGATCTCATTCGGTACCCCATATGTGCAGATGATGTCCTCCTTAATGAACTGTGCCACCTTCTTGGAAGTCAACACCTTGTAAGACTTTGCCTCGATCCACTTGGTGAAGTAATCGATAGCTACTAATACAAAACAATGCCCATTGCTTCCCGGTGGTGTAATCTTGCCAATCACATCAATCCCCCATGTCGCAAATGGCCAAGGGGTTACCATGCTGTACAACTCGTGAGGGGGTACATGGTTCAGATTGGAACACATTTGGCATTTGGGACATTTCCGCACAAACTGGATGCAGTCGGCTTCTATAGTGACCCAATAATAACCCAACCGTGTGATTTTCTGTCTCAACATCCTGGCGTTCATGTGCGGACCGCATAAGCCATCGTGTACTTCTTCCATGATCATTTCTGCCCGTTTCGCATCTACACAGAGTAATAGGAGACCATCGTAATGCCTTTTGTACAACGTATCATCCAGTAGAACAAACTGTCCGGCCAATCGCTTCAATGCCTGCAAACTTTTGGCTTTTACGTCTCCTAGAAAAGATACATCACCCTTCTTGAGATACTCATAAATCTGTGCGTACCACGGATCTTTATTTTCCTCGGTGTCAGCTTGAATCTCGCAGCAAAGAGGGCTTCGTAGCCAGCAAGCGGGGTTCTCTCTCCGACCAACCCCGAATGGTTTTACGTACATTCCGTGAGGGATTTCGACCAAAGAAGCCAGCCAGTATCTAAAGCGTCGCCGAACCTATTTCTGTCTCTCGGGTAGATAATGGAATGTCACTTCTGAATTGTTTGACTAGCTCTTCCATGTGAGTCCGAGCATCACTTGCAGTAGGGGTCAACAGCCTTCCACTTCTTAGACGTCTCGATTGATAATTAAAGCCGAGTCTCCATATACCTCCAACTCCTTCACATTACGTTCTAAGGTCGCTTCCAAACCGGCTATGCAAGCCTCATACTCAAACTGCGTTGTTTGGTGGTTGTAAAATTCACTTGATGGCGATGGGGGTGTGCTCATCTTTTGGATCAACCAAAAGGATTCCCACTCCGTTGCCTCTCTTGTTTGCGGCCCCATCAAAGAATAGTTGCCATCTCTCTTCTGTATCAAGGCTGAAAATCCCCTCGTCCGGAAACTCCGGTTCAAGCCCCCGTTCTTCCGTGCTAGGAAACTCGCTAAATGATCTCGCCATGGCTCTCCTTTAACCGCTTTTCTCGGCACATAGGTGATATCGAATTCCCCCAAATACCGACCACTTGGCTAATCTCATGGACAGAGACGCTTGTCGAACAAATACTTAATCGGGTCCATCTTTGGACACCAAAAGAGATCGGATGTGCCGACAAGTAATGCTTTAGCTTATTAACTACCCAAACTAGCCCGCAAGTCTTTTCCAACGCCGAGTAGTTTAGCTCACCGCCCGCAACTTCCGGCTAACGAAATAAAAGGCATTCTCTACCCGAGAATCTTTGGCTTCCTCAGTGCCATAGCCCCAACGGCCGTATCGCCATCGTTAGGTACAAGAGCAATGGTTTCTCCGAATGTGGGGGCGAAGGATAGGGGGATTAACCAAGTATCTCTTGATTTCCTCAAAGGCCTCCCGACACTTCCACCCAATCTACACTTGCGGTCTTCTTCATCGCCTAAAAATCGGCTCACACATAGTAGTCAATTGATTAATGAAGCGGCCGATGTATCGTAACCGTCCCATGAATCCCTTAACTTCCTTCTCTCGTACGTGGTGGCCTCATCTCCATGATAGCTTGAATCTTCCTTGGATCTGCCTCAATCCCGCGTTCGGTGACCATGTAACCCAGACCTTTCCTCGAACAACCCCAAATGTACACTTGGCGGGGATTCAAACGCATGGGTGCTCGCGCGGCACTCTGTCCCGAAGAACTTCCTCAAATCAATAAAGTGCCGACCGTCTCGACTCCTTTGGAATGAATGATCATATCGTCGACATACACCTCAATCTCCTTTATGGATCATGTCATGGAATAATGTCGTGACCGCTCTCTCGGTATGTAGCCCCCGCATTTTTCAATCCGAATGGCATTACAAAGGTAACAAAGATGTTCCCCATGGCGTAGTGAAGGCCGTCTTCTCCCGGTCCGCCTCGGCCATCTTGATCTGATTATAACCCGCAAAACCATCTACAAAGGACTTGACCTCGTAGTTAGCAAAGTGGCATCTACTAACATGTCGATGTTGGGCAAATGGAAGTCATCCTTTGGGCTAGCCTTGTTGAGATCACTAAGTCAACACAAACTCTAACCTTGCCATTCGATTTGCCGACCGTCACAATGTTGGATAACCACGCTGGGTACTCAATAACTTTGATAAAACCTACTCGGAGGAGCTTCTCTATCTCTTCTTTGACTTGCGAGACCACTCGCGATGCGGCGCGTAATTTCGGCTTGACAGGCTTGGCGTCACGGGTGTTAGTGGTATTCTGTGTTCCACTATTGAGTTATCCAAATTTCGGCATATCCTTGTATGACCATGCGAACACATCCGAATATTCTTTAAGCATCTCAATCAATGCTTCCCTTTCAGTCCCTTCGAAGAAGCTTCCAATTTGTGTCTCTCTCGCTCTTCTTCCGTTCCCAAATTAATACATGATAACACCTCATCGGCAAACTGGCTCGACCTTCCTTTTGATTGATAACTTGCTTAGAAATTTCTTTAATGTATTCATTGTTTAGTGTGTCCGCTTCTTCTAATGAGTCATTATTAACTAAGTTAATTTGATTAAGTTGAGCATTATTTTTAGTTAATTTATCATTTAGAAGATTGGCTATGAGGGGATACTCGTAAAGATCTAGTTTTTCATTCATAGCGAAAGGGAAAACAACATTTGCAACTAATTCATAGTCTTCCGACGTGAGGTCATCGACTTGGAAGAAGACTCAAACTCAAAAGAAAACACATCGACTCAAACAAAACAAAGATGACTCAAGAAGAAATAGAGGACTTGGGGGAATCAGGGGAGACTCAACAGAGGAGGCATTAGTCCCAGCTCTTCAACCATGTATTCCTTCGTGGCTACTGGTCCGCCAAATACGCACCAATTCTTCGCCTTTCCAACCATGGGTGTCACCAATGTCCTTGGATCCGTATCGTCTGCCCGCTTCTACCCCAATGACCGCAACCATATCGTCTTCTATATTCAGTATTCCCAAATGTCAGCAAAATGTGTTCCCCCGACCATCCCATTCTTCGCATCCTCCGAAACCGCAATGTTCTCAACCAACGGCTCCTCCAAAGATACCCGCCCTAGCCGACGGGCCAACCCATCTTCGCCTTGATGATGCACCGGCTCGACCGTGACAACTCTTGCCTCTCTTTTGACGTGAATCCATGAGAACCGTCTTCGCCTTCGACCTATCAATCTCTCGTATCTCCGAAGATTTCAAACCCTTCGCAGCCTCGCCCGCGTGATCAAACCAAGGCTCGCTAAACTCCATGCAAGAGAATTCTTCGCCCTCCTTAACAAAGTAACTATTGAGGGAAAGGCGGTATGGCCTCATCTCCGGCTTCTCGTAGGGTAGCTTTGCCCTCTTGAGGAACTCAATTCTTTTCTCTTCACTCGATCTTCAGGGGTAATAACATAGCCTAAACCGTGCCTCGCCGCGATGATCGCAGCTTCCATCGCTTGCGTAGGTCCCCGGAGATGTTCACCTGCACCCTGGCCCGGTACAAATCCCATGTTTCTCATCATCCTAACCTGGTCGTACTGCTCTCGATGTCTTTGTGAGGTCCACCGCGCAAACTTGTGCTTGTGCTATTACCGAAAACCGCCGAACATTGAACTACCCTCTTCGTGCCGAATCCGTAGGACCGGCTTTCCCCTGGCTTGATCCTCGAGATGTTACCGTATCGCTGTAAATGACTCCATCACTTGATCGCCCGACCGGAATTTCACACATTGATGCAATGAGGAAGGGACTCCATTCATCCGATGCAACCATGGCCTACCTAGCAAGATGGTGAAGGTGGAAGGCATGTCTATGACTTGAAACTCAAAGAATCATAGTAGCGGTCCCGCAAGTAAGAGGCAACCGATTATTCCCAACACCGATCGGCTAGTAGAATCGTATCCTCGCACGGAATGAACTGAGGGTCTCAAATCTGTGGGACTTAGATCAAGGACGTCCATCATCCCGGAAGGCGTATGTTCACCGCAGAACCGTTATCAATGAAAATACGTGGCAACCTTTTTCCGTTGACTTCAATAGTAATGTGCAGCTGTTCATTATGATCTCGATCCAAACTCCGGCATGTCCAACTCTGAAAATGTAATGATATTCCCAAAGTGTATGTTGCCGATCATCTGCGTTACATCTTCTGGCTTTCAGTATCGACGGCACCAAAGTCGCAAAGCAAGATTCTGTTCCAACATCATCCCGGGCATACGAGGACGTTAGCAAGGACCATAAGGATATATTGGCTTGAGTTAGCTTCAGTTGAGTGAGAATAGGGTCTTCTTTATCGGGATTCACTACTTCAGTTTTCGGACCAAACACTTTCTTCGCCCCTTTATCTTCTGGTTGATACACCCTTCCGGACCTCGTGAGTAAATTAACCCCACTTTTTTCCATGTCAGATACTTCGCGTGAATTTCAGCCAACGAGAGAGGTTTAGGACTCTCTTCCACATAATCATCATTTAACGAGGCAACTTCTCTCGACAGCTCTCAAAAGACAAAGATATAACAAGAAAATTCTTTATAAATTGAACTCAAATTACAAACTGACACAACTGCCTCACTGTCCGTCACAAATGCACTGGATCGGATCAGCCGAGGTCTTTCTCTACCATAGCAACATCACTACCAACTATCTTACTAGGATTCTCTACCTTCCCTTCAATGATGAGCTTCGCACAGCCCTTTTCAAAGCAAAACCAAGATACTTTGAGAGTTTCGGCACGAACAATCCCTTTCTCGACAATAGCCGAGAATACCTCTTCGTCGACAAATTTCCGCTTCTCAAAAGCATCTTCCATCTCTACCAAGCCGATAAAATTACCTTCCACCATGTGGATCTTGTTGTTAGGAGAGGATTCCCCACAACATTTGGAGACTTCGGCTTCTCTACCTTGCCTTGCCGAATCAAGTCTTGTACTAAACGCTTGAACCGAAGGCGTGAATCGATGAAAGTGGTGTGACCTTTCAGACTTGTGGTAGTGGCAATACTTAGAAGCATCTAAGCCTTCCTTCGGGTTTAACGGTTCATAATTCTCAAGCGGCTTGACCAAGCCCTTCTTTACTAGCACTTCGAAAACCTTGCCCATTGGCATTCCAAAATCATCAAACACTTCTCTCTCGCGGTGAATACTGTTATTCCCCCTCATTACGGCTTGAACATCCAAAGCAGCTTCCCCTTGCACATAATTTACTTGCCCCACGGGCTCTTTCTTTGCTGCGGTATTTGCGGGAGCTCTATAGCGGAATGAATTATTAGCAGATTTCAGTTGTCCTTTTGGTGGAGCGATTCCGGTGATGCCACTCTCATAACGTACGCCTGAATCCACCATTTCCCTAAGATTGGGAAAATAACCATTACCAACTGCCAACTTGTGTCCGGGTAACAAACACTTGTAAAATATTTGTTTCTGTTCATTCTCCTTGGGCGGATACTGAATTTCGCTCAACTTATCATTCCAACGCTTGTAGAAGTCATAAATCGACTCTCCATTCTTTTGAAGCGTGTGCTCCAAATCAGCTCGATTCACTTGCCAATCCATGTTTGCTTGATACTTTTTCTGAGAACACCCTACTAACCTTGTCCCACGTGTCCCTTTCCTCCTCATTCAACTTCGTAAACCAACGGAGAGCAACCCTTCCAATGTGCTATGGAACATTCTCGCCATCTCGCTCGGGTGTACGCTCTTTGGCCCTCATCACCAACGTATAGCCGCTCTAAATGTGTCTTTGGGCAAGTAACTCCTCCAAACATGGCCATCTTGGGCATCTTGAAATCTTGAGGTAGGGGTGCAACTTTGCTCGGATTAAGCATCTTGATGGGGGACACACCTTGCTTTCCCATTTGCTCGGTCAATGTCTTCACTTGTTCAATCAACGCTAACACAGTCGGGTCCGTAGCAATGTTGGAGTTCTCGCATGGTCAAGGGTTGAGTGATGGTAGGGGAGGTGGAGTAGGTAGGGATATGATGGCCGGAATAATTGAAGGGTAAAGTGGGAGGGGGTAGATTAGCAAAGTGGTCCTTGGGTGTGTTGGCAGGAGGTTGATAAGGTCTTTTGGATTTGCTTGAGCTCCCATACATGACAGGTGGTGGAACATTATTGTAGCTGCTTGAAACATAGTTGGGTAGAGGGAAGGTAGTTGCATTGGGATTGGCGGGATTAGGAGCATTGACAGCTTTCATCTTCAACATCGACCACTTCATTCCCCATCAAGATAACCTTGTGTCCCCTTTACCGAGTTCCTCAACAAAATGATCCTTCAAATTTCTGATTGTGGTTCTTCAAAGTGCGATTCTCGCTCTTCAAGTTTCTCAACCTCATGGTTAAACCGGCAAAGTAGGCGTGCAGAGCAAAGTGCGGAATGTCATTGAAGTTGGGGTTGGCAAGACCTTCCATTGAAGTGACCGGTGTAGAGCCGGTTGCGCAGGCGCAGTGCGCTGAGTAGTTGATGGAGGCAAGGTTGTCATTGTTGAATGAAGAACGCGGCCCGACCTTAGCTCGCGGAAGTATCGAAAAGACTCGGTTTTAGGACAAGGGTTGACTCAATGCAAAGTGTACTAGCTTGACCTTTTTTATTTACAAAAGCTTTGTACATTTTAGTCCTACTAAGGTTGGAAGGGATACCCCTTTTCGCAACTAACTAAATATCCTGAAGTGGTGAATCCTAGCGACTAACCTTCTCACATAGACAGTTAATATGATTTTTATGAAAAGTACCGCAAAACCAATGATAGGCCAAGATCCTTTAACAATATATAACTCGTTCTCACATAGCACGTCCTTTGAAAGGAAATCAATTTTTTAGTGCTCTTAATCTCTCGATAGATCTTGACTTATCATTGGTTCGTGGTGACTTAACGTAAAGACCCCATTAATTGTCTATATAAAAAAAGCTAGTCAAACCAACCGGTCATATGGAGTGTATTCCTAGAAAAGTGGGTGACGCAAGGGTTAGGTTTTAGGCTCCCACCGTGCAGCCGAAGCGCACTGATGAGTGGATGGCCAAGTGAGACTCGGAAGGGAGGCGACATGATCACCACACTTCCCGCACTTTGGCTTCTCCGAAGGGTAAAAGGGTATCTGTGCAGTGTGACACGGACTCTAGTGGTAGTGTGAGGTAGAGCAGTCTAATTCTTTTTTAGAGAAAAAAGAGAAAGATTTTTTATTTACATGAAATGCATGCATGCAATGCAACAGTTAAGAGTAAAAAAAATAAAAAGAAAGTGAAAAATACAACACCATACAAGAAAACGAAAGTCTGACCCACTTAGTTTGAAAAGATTTCAAAACAGTCCCCAGCGGAGTCGCCACTGTGAATACCCCGTCCCGATGCAACGCGCATTCGGAAGTTTGAAATAATTAATTGTATAAGTCGGACCGAAATAGGATATTCATTTAGTGACACTCGATTTAAACCATATTAAAAATATTAATTTAAATTTTGAGAGTCGCCACGCCACTTTGATATAGCCCAAAGCTTTGAAAAAAGGCTAAACAGTTAATTGGGTTCGGGGGTCAAGTTACAACAGAAGAAGAAGCGTTATCACTCCTATTGCCCGACGGATCGGTCTTTCTAGCATGTGGGGTGTTGGTTGTGTGCGGTGTTTACAGGAATAGATAGAAGAAACGGGATCATGCATAAGGAGGAAGGGAGAGAAAGAATTAATTGATGATCACACCCTAGAACCTTTGAGTTAGGCCCTCGGAAGGTGCACTAATCAACGTTCATCCTTGGGGGATTGTTGATCATGGGATAATTATAACTAAGGTGGAAGGAAAGAAATAGTTCCTAGATCCATTGGGTTTCTTAGGGCGAAACCTTAGATCATCCTCGGCTATGCATAATTAAATATATTAAAACAACCCTAAATCTAGCATATATGACATAAGCAAGAAATAAAGCAATTAAAATATACTAAGCAGGCAAACAATAATAATAAAGACAATAATAATAAAGAACAAAAATATTAAAAAGAGTCTTACCAATTGTAGCAAGACTTTGGGGTCGAATCTTGGCGATTCGAAGAGAATAAGAATAACTGTGGGTAAAGCAAGTGTAGTCTCGCTTCTCCCGTATGAAATTGTGTGTGAATATGGGGAGCCGGGCACCCCTATTTATAATACCTCGGTACTTGGGCTGGGCCACTGAAGGGTCGATCAGCACTAGAGCTGAAGGGTCGATCGGCTCTATATAAAAGGGTCGATCGGCCATACCACGGGTAAAGGGCCGATCGGCACTTCTAACTGGCGTACCTTCCACGCTAGCAATGACGGCGCAGGTACGGACGAATTAATGAATTAGGGTTTTTTAGGGTTTCGCTAGGGTTTCTTATTAATTAACCGGGCCAGGTATTTGGAATACCCTTTTTTCGGACCGGGTACTAACAATCGTCCTCCTTCTCCTCAAAGGACGGGCCCATCCCAGCATAGCAGGATAGGCCTCCATGGCCTCAGCATCCCGATCCCACGGGAAACACCGGAAGATCTCATAAAACCACACCTGCAACAAAAGCAGATAAAGCTCATGGCAAAAGAAGATGGAGAAATGACAAACTGCTAAACCACAAACAGCAATAGACTCATACCTGCAGTGCAAAATCGAAGCATCCCAGGGAACTGGCCACGCCTCGGCTAAACCTGTCCAAAGAAAAATAGAGCTCGACCAAGCCTGCCTCGCCCCAAGAAATCTCACCAACTCTTCCCAAGTCCACCAAACTCTCCAGTAGAGGGAAAGGAGCAGAGGAAGCGTGATTCGAGAACAAAGTCTCGGAAAGAGCAAACCACAAGAAAGAGCGCGCCAGCTGCTCAGCCGTCACCAATCCAGTGCCCTGGCGGTAGGCCCCGATGTTGGCCGTAATCTGCGCCTCTACATCGCCATACAGCATACCCAGGCCCCTACGAGGAAAAGGCGCAAAGCCCAGAAGCTCCGCCAGCGTCCCATTGGACATTCTGTCCCGCCATCTCACTGGCCCTCCTTTGAAGGAAAGCCAAGTAATCGCCGCAAAGTCGGTGGGAGTCACCATCACCTCTCCCCAGCTCAGATGGAAGGTATGCGTGGTGTCCCACCAATACTCAGACAAAGCCAAGAAGATGCCCTTGTTCTTCTTCGTCTCCGCAATCCCATCAAGGTTCTCAACGAATGCGCCCAAACCAGAATCAAAGACCAGCCTCTTAGGACTCGGTCTACCCTCCCTGGAGATATCCGGCAGATGCTGCCACAGCTCAACTACGGCCTCGAGGGACTCCCGAGACTTCATCTTCTTTGCCTTTCCGGACAAAGGCCCCTCATCCTGCAGGTAAACATAGCAAAGGTACGTCAATCACATTACTTAATGCAAATATAACAAAAAGAAACCAAAGCACAAAAAAAAAGTCCGTCCCAACACGGCAAAGCATAAAAAGTCCGTCCCAACACGATAAAGCATAAAAGTCCGTCCCAACACGGTAAAGCATAAAAAGCCGTCACAAAAATACGGCACGCATTGCACATAATTTTTCCCACATAGTCCATCACAAAAAATGGCACATACTATACAAATTTTCTCAAAAGAGGGATTCATCCCTACACGACACATTTTCAAGAAAAAAACCCGTCACAAAAACACGGCACACATAAATTTCCCACAGAGTCCGTCTCAAAAACACGGAACACACTACGTAACACATTTTCAAAAAGTCCGTCACGGCACACACTTTCAGACAAAACCCGTCACAAAGCACGGCACATGTCACACTTTTTACACAAAGTCCGTTCCTACACGGCAATTTTCTACAATGTACATACGAAAATGGCATAAGGTGCAAATCACCAAAGCATGCATTTCAAAGAGAGGCAATTTATTTTCACAAATAAGAGCTAATCTCCACATTTTTGCACAAAAATCACATACCCACAATCCTTACATGCTCAATTTCAACAATTCATCACAAATTTCACAAAAAGAGCATGGCAACAACAAAAGCCCCAAATATGCGAAAACTAAAACCTAGTTCTAGCATACAACAATTCGGGTAAGAATCAAAACAAAACTGATTTTTTACCTTCCCTGCGGTCCTATCCCGCAAGTTGTGCACCTCCGGATCCGGATACAACACATCCGGATTCCTCGACGAAGGCACAAAGGAAGTGCAATTCCTTTGAAGGTCCGATCTCCGCTCGATAGCCTCTTGGCCCCTTTGACGACGACCTCTTCTCACTCTTTCCGCCATGACGAGCAATTCAAGCAAACTCGAAAGGATTTCTTAGGAAATTTTGGCCAAGACCAATTTTTTCTCTCCTTCTCTCTCTGTTTCTCACGACTGCAGATGGAAAAATGGAGGTTGGCTTCAAGCCTGAAGCCGATTAAAATGCAGGAGGACTAAATTCACATGCTCATCCGTACGGACCTCTTTGTAAACAAAGATGATCCGTACGGACCTCTTTGCATAATCTGGCAAGATTACTCTTTTACCCTTATAATCTTTGCCCCTGGCTGTCCAAAGGCTTTTTTCAGCAGATTCAATGCAGTTTGGTCCTTAACTCAACACAACAAACCCCGGCCGTCATCGTAAGTCCGGATTTTGCCCACTAAACGGCAAAACAAACCCCGGCCGTCATTGTAAGCCCGAGCCTTGCCCACAAAACGGTAAAACAAACACAAAAGGCGCAAAACGCCTCCAAACACAAATGACAAGGCACAAAATGCCTCCAAAACCTAAAACACGAAACAAACACCGACCATCAAAGTAATCCCGAAATCCCCTCCTCAGCGGACAAAACCCAAACGGGAACTCTTGAAAGCCCATACGAGACCACGAACTCCCAGCACATAAACGCCGGTAGTCATCGTAAGTCCAACCTTTCCCCAGCGAACAAAACACGAGGCAATCATGCCTCTCAAAATCAAAACACGAGGCAATCACGCCTCTCAAAATCAAGCACAAAGCAAGCACGCCTCACAAAAGGCCTCGCCAGGTTCATACTCCTGAACCAAAACCTCAGTCAGAGGACACAACACATCCTCACGAATGACACAACCACAGTCAGAGGACACAACACATCCTCATGCACAACACAACCACAGTCAGAGGACACAACACATCCTCACGCACGACACAACCACAGTCAGAGGACATAACACATCCTCACGCACGATACAACCACAGTTAGAGGACATAACACATCCTCACGCACGACACAAGCACAGTCAGAGGACACAACACATCCTCACTCACGACACAACCACAGTCAGAGGACACAACACATACTCACGCACGATAAAACCTCAGTCTGAGGACAAGTCACGTCCTCACGCACGACACAACCTCAGTTAGAGGGCATAACACGTTCTCATCATTATCCGCAGCCCGGAAGGCTTTAAACCACTCGGTCCGGGAGATCGCATAAATCAGCCAAGTCATTATCCGCAGCCCGGAAGGCTTTAAACCACTCGATCTGGGAGAACGCATAAATCAGCCAAGTCATTATTTGCAGCCCGGAAGGCTTTAAATCACTCGGTTCAGAAGACCGTATAAGCCTCCCAAATCATTATCCCCATCCCGGAAGGCTTTAAATTACCCAGTTCGGAAAACCGTAAAATTTCCATTTCAGGACACCACCACGTCCTCACAGTCGACCTTAGCGGTCACATCACCTCAGGGCACCACCACGCCCGCATACACCCACAATTTCATCCCCACTCTGAACTACGATCAGGCTTAATTCCCGCTAGGGATACGTAGGAATCCTATCTCAGGGTCCAGCCAACCGACCTAAACGGTTACCCACAGGACACCGACACGTCCACATACTCACTCTGAACTATGATCAGGCTTGATTTCCGCTAGGGATACGTAGGAATCCTATCACAGAGTCCAGCCAACCGACCTAAATGGTCACCCACAGGACACCGACACGTCCACATACTCACGCGAACTACGATCAGGATTGATTCCCACTTAAGATACGTAGGAATCCTATCAAAGATTCTAGCCAACCGACCCAAACGGTCACGCAACAGGACACTGCCACGTCCTCACGAACCGACCTACACAGTCACCTCCTCTCTCAGCACGCGATCCAGATCAGGACCTTTATCTTATCAACGACCCCACTTCCTCCGTAAGTGACGTCGTCGAGGGGCTTCCGTAAGTACCCCAATCTGGATCACTCTCTTCTGAATGCACGGGAAACATCGCAAACTCACACAAATGCAGTTTTGAACACCCATAGCCCTCAAAAATCCAAAAAACCACCAACCAAACCAAGGGGGGTCTTTCTGGGATAAAAAAGCTCAAAAGGACTTTTTAGGAATTTCGGAAAATTTGGAAAAGCAGAGGACGTCAGTACGGACCTCTTTGCTCCTAGACATAATTATTATGAAATTCCCTTAAAGTCCACAATATTTCCTCAAATCTGGGAAAAATAAAATTTTTGTTTTTATGGGAGGTCCGTACGGACCTCCTTGCATATTTTCCTACACTATAAATAGAGGGCTTCACCCCTCATAATTTTCACACCTCCCTCTTCTCCTCTCTCCCCTAGCCTTCTGACAGCCCTTCTAAGACCCTTTGGGGCACTCCCGATCCCTTTCGGTTCCCTCCGGGGCCTTTCGAGCTTCCTCGCGGTACTTCGAAGCCCTGCCGAGCACTACCGAGCGCTCCCGAGATGCTCTCGCGCTGCCCCGAGGCACTCTTGAGTTATTCTGAGGCCCCTCGTGGTACTCCGAAGCCTTTCCAGGTCCATCCCGAGGCATTCTGACCCTTTCCGAGATCAACCGACGATCCCGACGCACGCCGAAACTCTGCCCGAGCACAACCGACGATCCCAACACACGCCGAACCTCTGCACGAGCACAATCGATGATCCCAACGCACGCTAAAACTCCGCCCGAGTACACACCTGACAATCTCGAGGCACGCCGAAGCTCTGTCCGCAGACAACCGGCACATTCCGAAGCAATCTCGGTCTATCCCGAAATACTATTCAACACTCAAACACTATTCCCAAGTGGAAGACAGACACGAACCAACATTGATAAGGCTTCCTTCCCACACTATTTTAATACATTTCAATATGTAGTGTACAATGTAGACATCCGATACAGCATGCATTTTTAAAGCACATACACACACACACAATATTTAAAGAAAGAAGGGGTACCGAAAGACTCGTTTTTACGTGGCGACTCGGGTGAGCTCTAATATTCTAATATTCTCTTCCCGAGGAGTAACCTGACCTCAGAACTCAAAAACATCATCACACAACAACAGTTTTTAAACTGATGCCTTTTCTCAATGTTTTATGCTAAATCAAAATGGCGTGGCGACTCTACAAGCAAAACACACCGAGACACCTCCTCGACCAATGAACCAAGCGAGATGTCGGGGCCCACGCTGAAATTACCCGGATCCGAGAGGCAGCGCGATCGCGCCCCGGCATCTGGCATCTTTCGCGTTGGAGCGGTTGTCTCGCTGTTTTTGTTTTCGCATTCGTAGAGTCGCCACGCCGTTTTTATTAAGCCCAAAACATTGAAAAAGGGCATCAGTTTAAAGATAATTTCACTACAAGAAAAATAGGTTTTAGCGACGGAAAAATCCGTCGCTAAAATGATTTACCGACGGATTACCGACGGATTTATTCCGTCGCTAAAAACCTCGTCGCTATTGTTTAAAGACGGAATTTCATGTCCCTCGGTAATTTAACGACGGACCGATCCCTCGCTAAATGATTCCAAACCGTCGCTAATAATATGAATGGGACGACGAATTTATGATAATTTGCGACGGAATAATCCGTCGTTATTGTTTAAAATCCGTCGCTAAAATTTATTACATATTTTCACAATTTTATTAATTTTTTTAAATTTTCTTTTTTCAATATTTTTTATTTTTGATATACCAAATTACCGACGGATATTTCCGTCGCTAATTTGATATTTTTTATTAAAAAAAATTATATATATATATATATATATATATATATATATCTATATATATATATATATATATATATATATATATATATATATATATATATATATATATATATATATATCTATATATATATATATATATATATATAATTTTTTGTAAATATTTTTAAATTAGTCCCTTAAGTTCTATTATTGTGAAATCAGTCCCTTAAATTCTATTATTGTGAAATCAGTCCCTTAAACTTCCCTTATACCACAACCACCATCAACCACCACCAACCACCGTCTCAAAGTTCTATTATTGTCAAAACAGTCCCTTAAACTTCCCTTTTACCACAACCACCATCAACCACCACCAACCACCACCAACCACCGTCTCAATCGTCGGGTACATTGAAGTCACCATGCAAGCAACCGTGCAGAAGATCGATGAAGTGGCTGTGGAGCTTAACAAATGCCTTGATAATCCTGAGATATTTGATTAAAACTGAAGAAAAGAATCTAAATGCACCACAATTAGCACTCAAGTTTATCAGGAAAATCACAGGTGGTTAAAATTGGAAAACGGCTGTATGCTTAGTTTGCTCCAATCGCACCTATTTAAACTTCAAAACACTCCATCGTAATTATTCAATAGACCAGATAATTCTCCAGAAAAGGAAAACACTAACCAAACCAATGTAGTAGTCACTTAACTTACGGATGCTCTGCAACTCCATTTTCTGTTGAAGCAGATTTTATTAACAAAATGCCCAGCAGCTTCCTGCAAACAATGTAGTAGTCACTTAACTTACGGATGCTGCTGGGCAGATTTTATTAACAAAAGATTTAACACCAAAAAAGAACAAAACATAGTCAAAGGCTACGCATGACAGGTCACTTCTTCAACCGGAATAGAGGTGGGTAATTGAAAATAGTCATTAGAAACCATAGATATCCTCTAGGCTACTAAACGACTATTTTGAGTTTTTAAGAACGCTAAATATGAAGAGTCAACACTCGAACTAATCCAACCGATTTCAATAAATTTAGATAAAAGCACGGCTAATCAAAACAATAGAAGGACCTTCGTATTCAGTAGTTGAAGTAGCGGTATTAGAAGAAGCAGAACGGTTGGAGCCACCGTCTTCGGCGGTGGAAAGAGCATTGATCGGGACGAGATTGTGGAATCTGGCGGCAGACATAGTTGAGAAGTTGGAGCGGGAGTGGAGGGAGAGAGATCGGCGGCGGAGTTTAGGAGGGAGAAAGGAGGAGGAAGCGGGATTGGGACGGTGAGATGGGAGGAGGATGACGGAGTGAGACTGAGTGTAAAGAAAGAAAAAAATGTGGAGAGAGAGAGAGATCTGAGGGAGGGAGGGAGGGAGGCGCAGGAGAGTAAAGAAAGAAAACAAATAGGGTTTTGCTATGTTAAATTTGGACCATAGGATTGTGTGTGATTAATGGTTCAGATTGATTAAAATGTCAATCCATGTGAACATAAAACAACCAATCAAGTGAAAATGTGTTTGTGTTTCCTTGGATGATTTGGACCATTAGATCTAATTATTTGTTATGAATTTAATGGTTAAGATTTTACTAATCCTAATGATTCATGTGAATGTTTGGGTTCAATGACTTATTGCCACCTCTTATTTTTATTTATTTATCATCAAAATTCTCTTTATGTTTATAATAATTAGCAAAAATAATAAATAAAAAAAATTATAATTTATCTTTCAAAAAACAATAATAATTAAATATAAAATAATATTATATTATATATACTATACCCAATACCTTTAATGAATATAATAAATATTTTGAACTTTTTTAGTATTGAAGTTTTTTTTTAAAAAGTTATATAAAAAAAGTTAGAAAAAAACTAAACAAATGAAAGTATAATTTATTAAAAAAAAACATAATAATAAAGATAAAAATAAAAAAATATTTTAGATTTTTTTATTACTGAAATTTACAAAAAGTTATCTAAATATTTACATGCTTTTATTTGATTTACCCAAAAAATACTCATAGTGAAGAATATTGTCCGTCCCTCATTTCTTTATTATACTATCATTTGTTTAGTTACTTTCTAACTTTTTTTAAATATTTTTTTTAAAAAACTTTCTTACTAAAAAAGGTCTAAAATATTTATCTCTATTTAAAAAAAATATAAAAAAATACTCATAGTGAAGGATATATTGTCTGTCCCTCATTTATTTAGTTAATTTCTAACTTATTTTATATATTTTTTTTTAAAAACTTCCTTACCAAAAAACGTCTAAAATATTTATCTCAATTCCAAAATAAATTAAAAAAATAATTATACTTTTAAAAAATACTTGAGAAGTTGTTAAGTAGTGACTTTTTTTTTAAATGTTAAGTAGTGATTTTTTTTTTTTAAATGTTACATAAAAAAAGTTAAGATTTAATTTTTAAAAAATAAGTATATAAAAGAAAAAAAGAGGGACGAACAATAGCATATATTTTTTTTAATTTTTTTTTAATTTTTTTAATTTTTTTTATGGCTTAGTAATATATTTGAGATGTTTGTTAGTCGTGAATTTTTTTAAAAAAAATTAAGAATTTTTTATTTAAAGAGAGAGAGAGAGAGAGAGAGAGAGATGAGGGAGTTAGTAAATAAGGGATTAGTAAATAATAAAATTTGGATTATTGGATTTAATTGTTTGTGATGTATTTAATGATTAAGATTTAGATTGACTAGTGATTAATTAATAATAATACCCTATAGGGTATACCCTATACCCTATAGGGTATAGGGTATAGGGTATGCCCTATAGGGTATAGAGTATACCCTATAGGATATAGGGTATAGGGTATACCCTATAGGGTATAGGGTATAGGGTATAAGGTATACTCTATAAGGTATAGGGTATAGGGTATATGGTATACCCTATAGGGGGTATCCTATAGGGTATACCCTATAGGGTATACCCCTATAGGGTATAGGGTATGCCCTATAGGGTATATGGTATAGGGTATAGGGTATACCCTATAGGGTATAGGGTATACCCTATAGGGTATAGGGTATAGGGTATAGGGTATGCCCTATAGGGTATAGGGTATAGGGTATGCCCTATAGGGTATAGGGTATATGGTATACCCTATAGGGTGTATCCTATAGGGTATAGGGTATAGGGTATACCCTATAGGGTATAGGGTATAAAAGTTATATAAAAAAAGTTAGAAAAAAATAAACAAATGAAAGGTATACCCTATAAGGTATAGGGTATAGGGTATATGGTATACCCTATAGGGGGTATCCTATAGCGTATAGAGTATAGGGTATACCGTATATGGTATAGGGTATACTCTATAGGGTATAGGGTATAGGGTATACCCTATATGGTATATTGTATACCCTATAGGGGATATCCTATAGGGTATACCATATAGGGTATAGGGTATAGGGTATACCCTATAGGGGTATAGGGTATAGGATATAGGGTATTCCCTATAGGGTATAGGATATAGGGTATGCCCTATAGGGTATAGGGTATAGGGTATGCCCTATAAGGTATAGGGTATACCCTATAGGGTATAGGGTATGCCCTATAGGGTATAGGGTATAGGGTATAGGGTATGCCCTATAGGGTATAGGGTATACCCTATAGGGTATAGGGTATAGGGTATGCCCTATAGGGTATAGGGTATAGGGTATGCCCTATAGGGTATAGGGTATACCCTATAGGGTATAGGGTATAGGGTATGCCCTATAGGGTATAGGGTATATGGTATACCCTATAGGGTGTATCCTATAGGGTATAGGGTATAGGGTATACCCTATAGGGTATAGGGTATAAAAGTTATATAAAAAAAGTTAGAAAAAAATAAACAAATGAAAGGTATACCCTATAAGGTATAGGGTATAGGGTATAGGGTATGCCCTATAAGGTATAGGGTATACCCTATAGGGTATAGGGTATGCCCTATAGGGTATAGGGTATAGGGTATGCCCTATAGGGTATAGGGTATAGGATATGCCCTATAGGGTATAGGGTATATGGTATACCCTATAGGGTGTATCCTATAGGGTATAGGGTATAGGGTATACCCTATAGGGTATAGGGTATATGGTATAGGGTATAAGGTATACCCTATAGGGCATAGGGTATATGGTATACCCTATAGGGTGTATCCTATAGGGTATAGGGTATACCCTATATGGTATAGAGTATAACCTATAGGGTATAGGGTATAGGGTATAGGGTATAAGGTATACCCTATAGGGTATAGGGTATAGGGTATAGGGTATATGGTATACCCTATAGGGTGTATCCTATAGGGTATAGGGTATAGGATATACCCTATATGGTTTAGGGTATACCCTATAGGGTATAGGGTATAGGGTATACCCTATATGGTATAGGGTATACCCTATAGGGTACATGGTATAGGGTATGCCCTATAGGGTATAGGGTATAGGGTATGCCCTTTAGGGTATAGGGTATACCCTATAGGGTATAGGGTATAGGGTATGCCCTATAGGATATATGGTATAGGGTATAGGGTATAGGGTATATGGTATACCCTATAGGGTGTATCCTATAGGGTATAGGGTATACCCTATAGGGTATAAGGTATAAAAGTTATATAAATAAAGTTAGAAAAAAATAAACAAATGAAAGTATAATAAAGAAATCAGAGACGGGTAAAATTCTTTAATTTTATTATATATCCAATATTTTTGTATTTATAAAAAAATAAGTAAATAAAAGAAAAAAAGAGTGACGGACAATAGCATGTATTTTTTTTTTTTTTAATTTTTTATGGCTTAGTAATATATTTGAGATGTTTGTTAGTAGTGATTTTTTTTTTAAAAAAAAAAGTTAAGAATTTTTATTTAAAAATATATATTTTATATAATTTTATCATATTTGGCCTTACATCATTTACATTTGAGGTAAACTTAAAAATTATGTATTAATAAACATGCATTAAATTGTATAATTTAAAAAAAAAAAAAAAAATCCGTCGGTAATCCCTCGTTAATCCGTCGCTAAAAGAACTTGAAATAATATTTTTTTATTTTTCTAATTATATAGCGACGAAATGTATCCGTCGGTAAAAAAAATCTCAAATCCCTCGTTATTCCCTCGCTAATCCGTCGGTAATTAATAAGAAATAATATTTATTTATTTTTTACTTTATATAGCGACGGAAGTTATCCGTCGTTATATTATTTTCAAAATTCCGTCGTTAATCCGTCGCTAAATGAAAATAAAATAAGATTTTGTTATTTTTTTAGTTCTATAGCGACGAAATACATCCGTCTGTAAAAAAAAATTGCAATCCCTCGTTAATCCGTCGGTAAACCGTCGGTAAAAAGAGGCGCAATTTTTTGGCGCCAATTTTACGACGAAATAGTGAGGGAATAGTGTCCGTCGTTAAATTCGTCGTTAAATCCGTCGTTAAAGTCGTCGTTTTCAGTTTTTTATTTTTTATTTTTTATCCCTCACTATTCCCTCGCTAATCCGTCGCTATTAGCGACGGATTTGTATCCGTCGCTAAAATCCGTCGCTAAATGACAGTTTTCTTGTAGTGTTTTAAACTGTTTTTGTGTGATGAGATTTTGAGTTCGGAGGTCAGATGACTCCTCGGGAAGAGAATATTAGAATATTAGAGCTCACCCGAGTCGCCTCGTAAAACGAGTCTTTCGGATACCCCTAATATCCTTTAAATGTTGTGTGTGTGTGTGTGTGCTTTTAAAAATGCATGTCAGATCGGATGTCTACATTGTATACTATGTATTGAAATGTATTGAAATAGTAATGGAAGGAAGCCTTACCAATGTTGGTTCGTGTCCGTCTTCCGCCGAGGAATAGTGTTTGAGGTCGGAGTAGCGTTCCTGCACGGATCGGGATTGCTCGGGAGGGACCTATTGTCTCGCGGACGTAGTTTCGCGTGAGTTGATGCTGCAGCCTGCGTTCGGGGCAGGTTCGCGTGCGTGGGGATTGCCGGGATCACTCGGGCAGAGGTTCGGCGTGCGCTGGGTGGCGGGAGTCACTCGGGCGAGTTTCGCGTGATTTGGGATCACCGCTTGACTCGGAAAGAGCCGGACACCGTGGAAAGACTGTGCAAGGCCTCTGAGTACCACGAGGGGCCTCGAGTACCTCGAGAGTGCCTCGGGGCAGCGCGGGAGCGTCGCGGGAGCGCTCGGGGAGGCTTCTGAGCACCACGAGGAGCTCGGAAGGCCTCTAAGGATCCGAAAGGGCCTGGAATGCCTCGGAAGGACTTAGAGGGGAAGCCGAAGGCCTAGGGAGGAAGAGAGAAGTGGGAGGTGTGTGAAAATGAGGAGGGGGAGCCCTCTATTTATAGTGCCAGATTTGGTGCAAAGAGGTCCGTACGGACCTCCCCGGTAATCCAGACTTTTGGTTTTCCTCGATTTGAGGGAATCTCGTGATGATGGTGAATATTTTGCAATTATGATGTTCCCCGTGCAATAAGGTCCGTACGGACCAAGTTGACATGCAAAGAGGTCCGTACGGACCAACTCGCAGAGGGTAATCATTTTCCCTGGATTTGAGGGAATATTGTGGACTTTAAGAGGATTCAAGAATTATTAAAGCAAAGAGGTCCGTACGGACCATGTGTGCTTTTCCAATTTCTGAAAATTCCCAAAAGGTCCTTTTGTCCCCTTTTATCCTGCAAAGGCTCCTCCCTTGGTCTGGGGTTTTGAGAGGGTTTTGAGTGCCGTAGGTCGTCGAGACCGCGTTGATGAGTCTCGCGGTGTTTCCCGTGGTGCTTGAAAGGGGGTGATCCAGATTGGGGTACTTACTGTAAGCCCTCGACGACGCCACTCTCTATGAAAGAAGTGGGGTCGCCGATAAGATAAGGGTCATAACTGGATCGCGTGCCGGGAGATAAAGTGACCGGGGAGGTCCGCGCGAGGACGTGGTGGTGTCCTATCATACGTGACCGTTTAGGCCGCAGCCGGACCCCGCGATAGGATTCCTACGTATCCCCGGTGCGGAATCAAGCCTCGGTCGTAGTTCGGGTGTGGGGTGAGTGTTTTGTGAATGCGGGCGCGGTGGTGCCCTCGAAGTGTTGTGTGACCGCCGAGGTCGGGTGAGGACGTGGTGGTGTCCCGGGTGACCGCATAGGTCGATGGCCGGACCCCGTGATAGGATTCCTACGTATCCCCGGCGGGAATCAAGCCTCGGTCGTAGTTCGCAGGTCGTGAAATTGTGAGTGCGGGCGTGGTGGTGCCCTGAAGTGTTGTGTGACCGCCGAGGTCAATGGTAAGGACGTGGTGGTGTCCTGGGATGGAAATTTTACGATTTTCCTAATCGGGTGATTTAAGGCCTTCCGGGCCGGAGATAGTGATTTGGGAGATTTATACGGTCTTCCGGACCGAGTGGTTTAAAGCCTTCCGGGCTGGGGATAGCGTGAGGACTTGAATCGTCTTCTGAATGTGGTTGCGCCACGCGTGAGGACTTTGAATCGTCTTCTGGCGGCGGTTTCGGTGCCACGCGGGAGGACTTTGAATCGTCTTCTGGCGGCGGTTGGTGCCACGCGGGAGGACTTTGAATCGTCTTCTGGCGGCGGTTGGTGCCACGCGGGAGGACTTTGAATCGTCTTCTGGCGGTGGTCGGTGCCACGCGGGAGGACTTTGAATCGTCTTCGCGGCTTGCCACGGCGGACTTTGGATGCGGTTGGTGCCACGCGGGAGGACTTTGAATCGTCTTCTGGCGGCGGTCGGTGCCACGCGGGAGGACTTTGAATCGTCTTCTGGCGGCGGTTGGTGCCACGCTGGAGGACTTTGAATCGTCTTCTGGCGGCGGTTGTGGAGGCATGGCTGCCTTGAGCTCGTGCTTTGTCCGTTGGGGAGAAGGTTGGACTTACGATGGCTGTCGGTGTTCATCCGTTGGGGATTTATCGTGGCCTTGTAGGGGCTTGCAAGGATTCCCTTTTTTGACTTGCTGGGGAAGGAGCTCGGGCTTACTTTGATGGCCGGTGCTTGTGTTGTCGATGAGTGGGCAAGGATGCTGGCTGGTGATTGCTTTACCATTTGGCGTTTTGGAGGCGTTTCGTTCCTTGGGATTTGTATTTGGAGGTGTTGGCTCCTTCTTGCGCTTGTTTTGCCGTTGAGTGGGCAAAGTTCGGGCTTACATTGACGGCAGTCTTTGGGGATAAGTAGTCTTGTATGATTTCCCTTTGACTTGTTGGGGAAGGAGCTCGGGCTTACTTTGATGGCCGGTGCTTGAGTTGCCGTTGAGCGTTTTGGAGGCGTCTCGTGCCTTGATATTCGTGCTGGGAGGTTTTGGCTCCTTCTTGAATTGCCGTTGAGTGGGCGAGGACCGGTCTTACATTGACGGCCGGTTCTTGAATTGCCGTTGGAGTGGGCGAGGTTCGGGCTTACACTGACTGCCGACGGTTGAATGCCGTTGGAGCCGGGCGAGGTTCGGTCTTACACCGATCGCCAGTGGTAGAATTGCCATTGGAGTGGGCGAGGTTCGGCTTACACTGAGCCTGCGGTGCTTGCGTTGCCGTTGGAGCGGGCGAGGTTCTCGGCTTACACCGATCGCCCGTGCTTGCGCGCGTTGGAGTGCTCGAGGTTCTGCTACACCGACCGCCGGTGGCTTGCGGCGTTGGAGTGGGCGAGGTTCAAGCCATTCGACCGCCGTGGTTGGAATTGCCGTTGAGTGGCGAGGTTCGGCCTTACACTAACCGCCAGGGTTGAATTGCCGTTGGACCGGGCGAGGTTCGGTCTTACACCGACCGCCCGGCGGTTGAATTGCCGTTGGAGCGGGCGAGGTTCTGCTTACACCGACCGCCGCGGTTGAATTGCCGTTGGAGCGGGCGAGGTTCGGGCTTACACCGACGGCCGGTGGTTGAATTGCCGTTGGAGTGGGCGAGGTTCGGTCTTACACCGATCGCCGTGGTTGAATTGCCGTTGGAGCGGGCGAGGGTTCGGCTTACACCTGATCACGGTGGTTGAATTGCCGTTGAGTGGGTGAGGTTCGGTCTTACACCGACGCGCCGGTGGTTAATTGCCGTTGGAGTGGGCGAGGTTCGGGCTTACACCGACCGCCGGTGGTTCAATTGAAGGGTTAGGGACCATTCTCGCACTTGGATTTGCCTAAAAGGCCTTAGGACAGCTGGGGGCAAAGATTATAAGGGCAGAAAGTAATTTGGCCCTCCTTGCAAGAAGGTCCGTACGGACCAACCTCCGGATGCAAAGAGGTCCGTACGGACCACTTTGATTTTTTACAGCTCCTGTGTTATGACCTGTGTTAAAAAGCCGAGGCATCCCCTTCATTTCCCATTCCCAGCTTCACGAACCAAATAGGAGAGAGAGAGAGAGAGAGGAAGAAACCTCCATTGTTAACCAAAATCTTCCATTTTTCGCTTGAATCGCTTGCAATGGCGGAAGGATCTCGAAGGAATCGTCGTCAACGCAAGCCAAGAAGTGGTCGAGCAACGGATGGAGCTCCAAAGAAATTGATCTCGTTTGTTCCATCTTTCGAAGAACCCGGATGTCTTGTATCCAAATCCGGAGGTGCACAATCGTCGTTCTAGGAACGTCGGGGAGGTAAGAAATCCGCTCCGCTTTTGATTCCCTCGCCGAATTTTTGAATGCTAGAACTAGGTTTTAGTTTTTCGCATTTTTGAATTTTTGTTATTTTTTATGCCTTTTGTGAAATTCTTGATGAATTGTTGAAAATGGACATGTAAAAATTGTGGGTATGTGTATTTTGTGCGTAAATGTGTAGATTAGCTTTTATTTGTGAAAATAAAGTGCCTCTCTAATGAAAATGCATGTTTTGGTGTTTTGTACCGTATGCTATTTATGTATGTACATTATGAGAAAAGTTTGTCGTGTAGTGACAAATTTTGTGAAAAAAATGTGACATGTGCCGTACATTGTGACGGGTTTTGTCCGAAAGTGAGTGTCGTGGTAGGGACGGATTTTTTGAAAATGTGTTATGCAAAGGTGTGCCGTGTTCTTGGGTAGCGACGGACTTTGTGGGGAAAATATGTGCAATATGTGCCGTGTTTTTGTGACGGTTATATGTGCTTTTGCCGTGTTGGGACGGACTTTTTGAAAATGTGTCGTGTAGGACTTAATCCCTCTTTTGAGAAAATGTGTACAGTGTGTGCCGTGTTTTTGTGACGGACTGCATGGGAAAAATTATAGGTATAATGTATGTGAAAATTATGTGCAACATGTGCCGTGTTTTGTGACGGGATATATGTGAAAATTATGTGCAATGTGTGCCGTGTTTTGTGATGGGATATATGTGAAAAATATGTGCAATGTGTGCCGTATTTTGTGACGGGTTATTTTCATGGTTTTCCGTGTTGGGACGGACTTTTGTGCCTTTTGTTTTATATTAAGTACTGTGATTGACGTACCTTTGCTGTGTTTACCTGCAGGATGTGGGGCATGGCCGGGAAGGCCAAGAGGATGAAGACTCGGGATCGCTCGAGGCCGTTGTTGAGTTGTGGCAACGTATGCCCGATATTTCGTGGATGGTAGGCCGAGTCCCAGAGGCCGGTCTACGCTTCGGCTTGGGTGTGTTTGTAGAGAACCCGGCCGGGTCTCCGACACGAGGAAGAACAAGAGCGTCTTCCTTGGCCTTTCTGAGTATTGGTGGGATACCATCCACACCTTCCATCTGAGCTGGGGAGAGGTGACGGTGACGCCTACCGACTTTGCTGCAATTACCGGGCTTTCCTTCAAAGGAGGGCCAGTGCGGTGGAGAGATATGATCTCCGATGCTGTGTTGACCGAGCTGCTGGGCTTTGAGCCTCGTCCTCGCAGGGGCCTGGGCATGCTATATAGCGATGTGGAGCTGAGGATCACGGCCGCATCGGGCCTATGTTCCGGGTACCGGCCAGTGACGGCGGAGCACTCGGCGCGCTCCTTTTTGTGGTATGCACTGTCCGAGACTTTGTTCTCGAACCACGCGACTGCGGCTCCCTTTGCTCTGTTGGAGAGCTTGATTGATCTGGAGAGGGTCTGTGACATTGCTTGGGGCGAGGCAGGCTTGGCCGAGCTCTACTTTTCTTTGGACCGGTTTAGCCGGGGTGTGGCCAGTTCATTGGCCTGTTTTGACTTTGCTTTGGAGGTATGCGTTTATTGCTGTTTTTGATTTAGCAACTTGTCGTTTCTCCGTTTTCTTTTGCACTGAGCCTTTTCTGTTTTTTTTTTGTCACAGGTGTGGTTCTACGAGATTTTTCAGTGCTTCCCGTGGGATAGAGATCCGGGGGCTGTTGCTGCGTATCCTGCTATGCTGGGCTGGGCTCGTACAGCGAGGAAGAGGAGGAGCAGCAGGGGGAAGCTCACCATCGCCTACGGGGATGTGCAGGAGCGTCTGGAGAGGGGTAGCCCGGAGGGGTTTATTTTGTTCCCGTGGGCTCGGTATGAGGCTGATGAGTTCGAGGGGGCTCCCGAGGTGACAAATGCGGCCGGAAGATGCCGCGGGCCCGACTCGCGACGTCATGTACCCTGGGAGCGGGTCTTCCGCGCATGGCCCAGGTGTGCTTCCCGTGGCTCCGAGGGACCCTCCTTTTGGGATGCTTGATTCCCGGGATATGGATGTGTTGGATTTTGAGAGGTACCTTGGCGGTGTGGGTGCCGAGGAGTTCATTTTGTATGGAGAGGAGTATGGGGCCTTCGTGAGGAGGAAGCTGAGGACGCCGCAGGTACTGGCGAGGGAGAGAGAGGCTGGCCCGCAGGTTCCCCCAGAGGTTCCGATGCCGGGGCCGGATTTCACGTATGTCCGTGGGGACGGATCGAGGAGGAGGGTGTCTGTACCCGTTTCTCGAGCGTGCTCCGCCGCATACCGAGTGGATCCCGATAGATCGGTGAGTGTGCCGACTCTTTTCCATCTTGGCATCTTTTCGTATTTTCTCTTTTTGTTGTTGAGTATAAGCCGTATTGCCGAGCGTTTCCTTCGTTGCTTGCTTGTGCAGTCCCGGGAGAGCCTATGATATGCCGACTCGCCGTTATGTGGCGATGAGGTCGTTTGCGAAGAAGATGGCGTCGAAGATGTCTTGCCGGTCTTCGCGACGCGTGCCGCGTACGCACCTATGCCTTCGAGGCATTCTGTAGACGTTCCTCCATCGAGAGCCGAGCCGGAGCCACAGCAGGAGGGACCTTCGAGGGGGCGGCATAGCATGGATGCCGGGACGTCTTCGGGAGCTCCGAGGCAGCAGCTGTGAATGTGTGCCCAAATTTTGTTTTTGTTGGATTCACGCGAGTTTGAAGACATCCGGTTTAATTTGAAAAACGGAGTCGCCACGCCATTTTGATTACCTCAAAACTTTGAAAAAAAGGTTTTATGGGTTCGGAGGTTAAGTTACCCCTCGGGAAGAACGTTTCATGCTCACCCAAGGTGCCTTGCCGGAGCAAGTCTCCCATGATTTCATTAATCGTGCTTGCTTGCGTGCTTTCTTATGTGCATGTGTTTGAAAATAAGGAGGGAATGTCCCAAGTCGTCTTCCGGATGTACAAACCATTTGTTGGTTGTCGCTCGGGATTTCTTGGATTTTATGTATTCGGGATTATGATCCCGCCCTCATCTTGGACTTGTGATCATCGCATTTTAACCTCGGGACCCTCGGGACTTGCGTGATCGAGAGAATGACTCTCTTTGTAGTCAAAGATGAGGTTCTTTAGAAAAGGAGGGTCCTTAGCCCATCAATCCTACACTTTAAGATGGTCGAGCTTGTATAGATGCTTCATACTCATCTTAAGTGATAATCGGAGATATAGGGTTCGAAGGTGTCCCTTTCTAAAGAGATTATAAAACCTTTATGGAAGGAACGATGTAAAGATAGGATCTTTTACACCGGTCCGTTCCTAGGTTGCTAATGGGGGAATGGGGGAAATGTATGTAAAAATGACACTTTAATGAAAAGATGACATTTTTAGGTTGCAAATGATGCACTTAATTTAAAGAAATGATCTTTATTGCAAATGATGCATAAAGATTTGATTTTTATGCAAATGATGCATTTTTGTTGAAGAAATTGGCATTCATTATGCAAATGATGCATAAAGATTGCATTTTGAAAAGCATATGATGCTAGTTTATGGTAAAGACATGGTCTTTAAAGCAAATGATGCTTGGAAAAAGGATTTTGAATGCAAAGGATGCATTTTTATTGAAAAGATTTGATTTTTATATGCAAAGGATGCATAAAGATGACATTTTTATTTGAAAATGGGGGTTTTAGGTGCAAAGGATGCACCTTTATGGGAAAAGACTACATTTTTATGACAAATGATGTCTAATGCATGTAAAAGGGGAAGAGGGAATATGAAGATATGATCTTTAATCTACCAAGTCCCAAGCAATATAAAGGTAATGCAATGAGCAATTTATAAAGCAATTAGGATGCGAGGTTTAGGGCGTGCGAGGTTACCAATGGCTTCCTTCTTCTTCGGGTGGAGCTAGGAAGAGAGGTTGGTCTTGGATCTTCAAGGAGGAGGGAGGGAGCTTCTTGGCCTTCTTCTTCACCTTCTTGAGCTTCCAGCAGTCTTCTTCACGTATTTGGAGTGTTTGTGGGTGATTTGGTGTGTTAATTGTTGTGAAATGGGTAGAGGAGGGCTCTATTTATAGGCAGTCTGGATAAGGCTAATGAAGCCGTGCGGCTATGAACAGCAAGCTAATGCAGCCGTGCGACATTATCCACAATGACTCAGCATTCTAGAACCATGCCAGGTGGCAAATTCTAGAACCTTTCCTCCTAATTAAGAAAAACGTGTTTCTTAATTAGGAAGGATCCCCTTCAGCCCAAAATTAATTAAAAAACAGTTCCGGAATGTTTCCGGAACACTAGGAAGGTCTGGGGAATTACCGGAAAACTTACCGAAATTGCCGGGAAATTTAACCGGAAGGCATGAGCCAGATTTGGGTACTTACGAAGCCCTCGGCAACGTCACTTGCAAGGTGAGTGGGGTTGTCGATAGAAAAGGATCCGATCTGGCGAATGCCGAGACGGATTGGGAGACCAAGGTGGTCGAGTGGCTGAACCTCTTATGAAAGGCTACCTACGTATCCCGTAGGAATCAAGCCAGGCCGTAGTTCGGAATTAGGATCCGCTGGGGAATGGAGAAGAGAAACTGGTCTCTTGCTGGGGAAATAGAAGGGAAAATGACCTAGGAGGTCAAGCAATTGATCCTACTGGGGATATGCTAGGAGTGACCAAGGTGGTCAGATAACAAAGTCTCTTATGAGAGATTACTTCATCACTGAGGAGTGACGGAGGAAAAGGGTGACCAAAGTGGTCGGATGGCTGGACCTTTTATAAAAGACTACCTACGTATCCCGGAGGAATCAAGCCTTGATCGTAGTTCGAGCATCACTAGATAGGAACGATGTCTAGGATCCTCGAGGGTTTGACAATTAATGGAGGATGTCACCTGATTGACAATTAATGGAGGTTGTCACCTGATTGACATTTAATGGAGGTTGTCACCTGATTGATAATTAATGGAGGTTGTCACCTGATTGACAATTAATGGAGGTTGTCACCTGATTGACAATTAATGGAGGTTGTCACCTGAGAAAACTGGAGCTTACGTCACTATCGAGAAGATAGAGGTAGCTTAAGTTGAGAGAAACTTGAGCGTACGTCACTATTCGGGATAGAGGTAGCTTAAGTTGAGAGAAACTTGAGCGTACGTCACTATTCGGGATAGAGGTAGCTTAAGTTGAGAGAAACTTGAGCGTACGTCACTATTCGGGATAGAGGTAGCTTAAGTTGAGAGAAACTTGAGCGTACGTCACTATTCGGGATAGAGGTAGCTTAAGTTGAGAGAAACTTGAGCGTACGTCACTATTCGGGATAGAGGTAGCTTAAGTTGAGAGAAACTTGAGCGTACGTCACTATTCGGGATAGAGGTAGCTTAAGTTGAGAGAAACTTGAGCGTACGTCACTATTCGGGATAGAGGTAGCTTAAGTTAGGAGAACTTAGCATACGTCACTATTCGGGATAGAGGTAAGCTAAGTTTAGAGTTTTGACAATTCGGAGGTTGTCACCTAGCATTGTCCCGTTATAACGGAATTAACGGAGGCGACTGAGAAGAAAGCTTAATTGCTTAAGAGATAAGGGATATCTTCTAAAAAAAGATGTTATCTTGGTTAAAAGATAACGGACATATCATGCCCAAGTGGAAGGTCCAGGGGCAGGATTGCTAGGTACCAGGCAGGCATGGCTGCAGAGGAGTATTTCGACATGGACACCCCCTACGTTGTGTTTGTGGAGCAGCGCCTGAGGACGCCACAGAAGCTAGTGAAGCTGGCGGTCACTCAGGGATATGGGGAGGATGAGCCTACTGACCCGCCGATCCCTCCTGTGCATCTGTCCTACGTGGTCCATGGAGTACCGAGGAGAATGAGGATACCTGTCCCCGATGCTAGGGAGCCCCAAGACACCTTGCCGCCCGACAAAGACCGTAAGTATACTTTTAGGGTCTTTCCCTTTTCAGCCTTTCGCATTTTTCTCGCTTTTTGCAATTTTACGAGATTTTCGAGATTTTTCTCGAGATTTTTCTCTTCTTTTTCTCAGTTCCAGCTCGCACCTATGACGATTGGTCAGCAGAATAGGGCCGGAAGGACATGTGCCGGTCCCTTCGAGGAAGCCGGCTCGCGCTTCAAAGGCGGATGCACAGGAGCCCGGGCGCAAGAGACGGCATGTCGGGGGCACAGCATCCTCTTCATCGGCCTCGGAGTACTCTTCCAGTGCCATGCCTCGGGGGCGGGGACCCAACGCTGACATTCTGGAGCAGCTGGCTGAGTATGGGCACGATAATGTCCATCTGTCTGACGTGAGCGACCAGGAGGACCTGATGAGGGAGGCTAGCATCTATGAGCTGAGCAGCGATGAGGAGGAAGAAGAATCGGAGGCCTAGGAGGTCTCTAGAGTAGATTTGGAACAAAAACAAACAATGAACAATTTTTATGCACACTTTGTTTATTTTTTTGCTTTATTCTGGCGCCGATGGGGCGAAGACATTGTATTTATGTTTTATTTGCTTTTCTAATTCATGCTTTTTCAATTTGCATATTATCTGAGCCTTGGGGCAACTTTTTTGCTTGGAATCGGGGCTGAAACTGGGCCAAAATGATTTATAATGGTGTATAAATGCTTGAATGGCTTCTGGATATGTTTTTGTACAGGTTTTGGTTGAAAAAGTGGGGTGAAAACTCCCTTGGGCAGCAACTTTGGTTGCTGCAGAATTTTTTCTGCAGAGGGCTAATGTAGCCGTGCGGATAGGTCCTGAGGGTAAATAGGTCCGTGCGGCTCACGCCCGTCTCGAACCGGTTATTTTCTCGAATAAAAGCAAGGCTTGGCCATTTCATTTCATTTTCAACATAGACTTGTCCCGATTGTTCCCAGAGCACATTTTGGACCTAAAAGCACCATCTTTGGTCATTTTGCGATGGAGAAGTCTGTCAGATTGCAAAGGGGGAAATGAGACCATTTTCTGTCCGATCTTCAGTCTTGGGTGAGACACAACTTCCAATCTCATAGGGGGCTGCTTGATTCTTCCTTCAAGATCAAGTCTTTATGGCATTTGAGGGATCTCCCGCCCGATTGGGACCTTTTGAGAGCCGCTGCAAAGTTCTGGGATGTCCGGAGACATGTTTACTGCTTTTCTTATAACGAGATTTTCCCGACGCATGAAGACTTCCGAGCCTTGATTGGGGGTCCAGAGATTGAGGCTATATCTATTCCGCTGATCGGAGACGTGCCGGTGACGGCAAAGCTTGCATCTTTTCTGCAGATTCCTTTGGGGGAGGCTGAGAGGATGATGGTAGCCCCGGACAGGATTGATCTTTCTGATATCCCGAGCAGGTTTGGGTCTCCAGATATGGCCGCGACCACGGTGGCTATGGACGCATTTATCCTTTGCGTATTCTCTGCTCTGTTCACTGCTGAGTCCGTGGGGATCTGTCATAGTGGTATCTTGGACATGGTTAGAGATTGCAAGGCTGGGAAGGATATTGTCCCGCTGGTTTTGGGAGAGACACTTCATGGGATTGACAGGATGGCTCGGGGAGACCATTTCATGAGATCCGGAGTCCTACCGTGCCGACCTTATGGCCGCAGAGAGGCTCTGGCTTTGCTGTGGGCTTTGCCGACTCGGTGCCCTTGGGTGATTTCTCGGAGAGGTGCACCGAGGCAACATGACCAAAGTAGCCGGAGCCGACGATGGCTAGGCTATCCACTTCGAACATCCGTTGGTGGATTCCTCATCGAGGTTGCGTACATCAGAGGATATTTCAGAGTCCTATGTCGCGAGGGTTCCGTGGATTTTGCCGGGTCATCCTTCTACATACCCCGCTTAGTATCCAGCAGCTGGGGCTTTACAGAGCCATCGAGTGATTGGGAGGACATCCGGACCATGGAGGTGGTGTCATTGGACATGAGGGATCCAACCAGCCTTCTCTTCTTCTCGAGGGCTTGGGCATATGCCGCTTTCCCACCCGTGGCTATCTTCAGAGCAGGAAGAGCACCATCTTGACCACCGTCTACTTGGACCGGTACGAGAGGGAGACGGGGGCGACTCAGTCATCTTGGAGGAGAGACGTCGAGCTTTATCGGGAGCCGACCGCGACTCGAGTAGGATCTTGAGGGAGACCGAGGCTAAGGCGAGTCGCCATAACCATGTGTGACTTGGTCGTGATATGGAGGCTCGGTACAAGAGGTTGTCCGAGGTCGCTCCTTCGACCGAGGCTCGAGGGAGGAGGTGCGGACTCGTGCCTCTGATAGAGAGAGCACTTATTGACACGGGTTTAGTGGAGGCTCCAGTGAGTATACCGGAGGTCAGGATGAGGGATACCGACATTATAGATAAAAAGAGGAAGAAGACTCGACGGGGCCGAGGAAAAGGGAAAAAGACTAAAGAAGACTCAGCGAATGACGACTGACAGATCTTTTCTTAGGATTCCCTTATTGCCATTTTGCAAACACATTAGTTTATTTATGCATTTTATTGTATTTTAGATCTTTGTAGCAAAGTTAGCGTAGTCAAGAGGTAGACCGTGCTTGAACTCATCAAGAAGTTTTTAACTTGTAATGAACAAGAAATATTATCTTAGAAATTAATCAAGACACATTTCATGGAAATTCAAATGTCTTTTTTATTGTTTAGACCGAACCATATATGGCTGCCTACGTTCCCCTTTTACAAGAAAGACTAAGGGGCTCAGGTCTTCGTAGTTCATTCTAGTGAACTATAAAAATTTTTATGTGCACTCGTTTTTTGCCTAGACCGCCCTCTTTTTGGGGTTTTCACTTAGCCGGGCATTACTCTTTTGCACTAAGATTTTTTTTTTTTTTTTTTTTTTTTTTTTTTTTTTTTTTATATGTGCAACCCTGTCTTTTGCCTAGACCGCCCTTTTTTGGGGTTTTCAGCCTAGCTGGGCATTACTCTTTTTGCACTTTTGTTTTATATTTGATTATTATTTGTTTTTTCTTTTAGACATAGTATCTTTTGAGCTTATCACCGTTGACTGGGTGGACAAAGGGATTGCCGTCCAGTGTCCGCAAGCTTCATGGCTCCTCCCGATAGTATCTTCTCGCACCACATAAGGGCCGATCCAAACGGGTTCCCATTTTCCTGTGGGGTCAGTCTCTCGGTAGGGGGCTTCACTTTCAACACTAAGTCACCCTCTTTGATATCTCCGGCTTTGACCTTTTATCAAACGCTCCGCCATCCGCCCGGTAGGCTCGGGTGTGTTTCATGGCTTTTAGCCTTCTCTCGTCAAGCGTGGCTAACTCATCATGCCGGCCGCGCAACCATTCCACTTCATTGACGCTGTTTTCCAGAGGACCCTTAATGACGGGATTTCCAACTCCACCGGCAACACCGCTTCCATCCCGTAGGTTAAGGCAAAAGGAGTTTCTCCCGTAGCCGTTCGACAGACGTTCAGTAGCCCCGCAGTGCCAAATGCAGCTTTTCGGGCCAATCACAACCACGGGTGGCCATCTTCCTGATGATCCGTTCGAGCGTCTTATTAGCAGCCTTCCACGGCTCCATTAGTCTCGAGGTCTCTATGGAGACGACTTGTGGCGAGTGATTCTGAATTCGACAAAGAACCTATCGCAGCCCCTTCAAAGTGCGACCCATTATCGGAAATGATCTCGCTGGGCACCCCATATCTGCACATTATGTTTTCTTTGATGAATTGGGCCACTTTTCTCGAAGCGAGGACCTCGTAAGACTTGGCCTCTACCCACTTAGTGAAGTAGTCGATGGCTACTAGCACAAATTCATGCCCATTGCTTCCTGCCGGGGCTATTTTCCCTATCACGTCAATACCCCAAGTTGTAAACGGCCAAGGAGTCGTCATGCAAGATGTCATGAGGCGGGAGATGGTTGAGGTTGGCAAACCGCCGGCACTTGTCGCATGCTCGGCACGTGCCGGACACCTGTTTCCATGGAAATCCAAGAGTAACCCATTCTCGAGGATCACTTGCATCGTGGCTCGGCATTCATATGTGGACCGCAGGGACCATTGTGGACTTCAATATCAATTCTTTGGCCTTTTCTTGAGTGACGCACAAGAGGAGTGGTCCTTGGTATCGCTTTGTACAAAGCTGCCTCCTAGAATGACATAATGGGAGGCCAACCTTTCGTGAGCTTGCAAGCTCTTGGCTCGACTCCTTCTTTCGGTCTACCTTCTTTTCTCCGAAAGCCGACTCTCCATCTTTGAGGAACTCGGTAAATTTGATTTGTACCAGTGGTTCCTTTATAGGCTCCTGGTCCTGTGTCTACTTCACAAATGTAAGGTCGGGGCTTCTCTTCTACCCACTCGGAAGGGTTTTATGGCTTTTCCCTGGGATCTCTACCAATGAGGCTAGAGTAGCTAATGCATCTCGCGAATCTATTCTTTTCCCTTGGAAAGTAGTGGAAGGTCACTTCTCCGAACCGTCCATAACTCCTCCATACGGGCATGATACCGCCGCAGTTAGGGTCCACGCCTTCCACTTGTTGGAAACCCGATTGATGATCGTGGCCGAGTCTCCGTAAACTTCTAGCTCCTTGACATTTCTTTCTAAGGCAGCCTTCCAAAACCAAAGAATGCAAAGCTTCATACTCGCAACATTATTCGTGGTGGAAGTTCAACTTGAGGGCTATGGGTGTATTCTCATCCTTCGGATCGACCAAGCAGCATCCCGATACCGTTTCCTCTTTTGTTAGCGGCTCCGTCAAAGAACAACCGCCATCGGTTTTCGTGTTCGACCGCAAAGATCCCTTCATCTCGGGAATTGGGGTTCTCGCCCTCTCGTCTTCATTATCGGGAAAGTTTGCCGTGTGGTCTCGACAACGCTTGACCTCGATAGCCTTTCTCGGTCACATAGTTGATGTCGTACTATGCTAAGAAGAAGGACCACTTTGCTAGACGCATCGAGAGGGAAGGCTTATCAAAGATGTACTTGATGGGGTCCATTTTTGAGACCAAATTCACAGGTGGGCTTCGCATATAATGCTTCAACTTGCCGACTACCTGCACCCGCTCCCGTACGTGTCTTTTCACATGCCGAGTAATTGAGCTCACTTCCCGCAGCCTTCCGCCGACAAAGTAAATGGCGTTTCTACCCGAGAGTCTTTCTTTTCCCGAGCAAGCATAGCCCCAACCGCCGTATCGCTGACAAAGTGAGATAGAGCGTAAGAGGTTTCGTCTATGCTGGGGGCATAGCATCGAGGGTGTACCAAGTATGCCTTGATCTCGGTCAAAAGCATCCCGGCATTCTTCGGTCCATTCTCGTGGTCTACGTTCTTCTTCATGAGCTTGAAGATGGGCTCGCACATAGTGGTCAACCTGGTTGACGAAACGGCTAATGTATCACAGCTTTTCCCATAAAGCTCTTTGACTTCGTCCGGGTCCGAGGTGGCCTCATATCCATAATGGCTTTGATCTTTGGGGGTCCTTCGATACCTCGCTCCGTGACCATATACCCAAGCACTTTTCCCCTTGTCACTCCGAAGGTGCATTTAGCAGGTTTAGTCTCATGGAATGTTGTCTCGCCTCTCAAAGAACTTCCGCAGTGTCAACAAAGTGCCGCCCGTCCTCGCCTTTGGAGTGGATTATCATGTCGTCTACGTAGACCTCAATCTCCTTGTGGATCATGTCATGAAAAAGCGCGGCCGCCGCCCTTTGGTAAGTAGCCCCGGCGTTCTTAAGCCCAAATGGCATCACCGTATAACCGTAAGTTCCCACGGCGTGGTGAAGGGTGTCTTTTCTTGGTCTTCCTCGGCCATCTTGATCTCGGTTGTATCCCGCAAAGCCATCAACGAAGGATTTGACTTCGTAGTTGGCAAAGTGGAGTCCACCAGATGTCTATGTTTGGCAAAGGGTAATCGTCCTTGGGGCCGGCCTTGTTCGTATCTCGGAAATCCACACAAAGAAGCCGCACCTTCCCATCGGGCCTTGGTGACGGTCACAATATTGGACAACCATGTCGGATATTCGATGACTCGATGAATCCTACCCGCAAGTAGCTTCTCAATTTCTTCTTTGACCTCGTAGAGACCATTCCGGCTTGATCTTCCTCGCTCGCTTTATCGGTTTAGCATCTCGGTGCTAGAGGGATTCTCGTGCTCTACTATCGAACCTGTCTAGCCCCTAAGCATATCCCTCGTATGACCATGCAAACACGTCGATGTATTCCCGAGCATCAATCACCTCATTCCGTTCAACCCCCGGGAAGAAGTTTCCGATCTCGTGTCTCTTTAGGTTCCTCGACAAGCACCCAAGTTCACACTTGTCAAAACCTCCTCGGCAGCTTGGGCCCGGTTTTCCTCTTTTTCTCGAAACCCGCTTAAAGATTTCTTTAATGTATTGTTCATTTAGTGTGTTTGCATCTTGTTCAAATGATTCGTTATTAACTCGTTGTTAAGTTTTGAGTTAATTTATCATTTGTTAAGTTGGCAATAAGAGGATACTCGTAAAGATCTCGTCATTTCATTCAAAATAAGGGGAAAGATGACATCGATTACATTTTCGTAGTCCTCAGCGTGAGGCGTGAGGCCTTCTGATGACTCGTAGGACTGGAATTCAAAGATTCCCGACTCAACCGAAGCTACCGACTCTGACCCTACACTACTTATTGACTCGAGGGTGGCTTGACAAGGGTTGGACCGGGATCTCACTCCTTCTTGCCGTTGCCTCGGGGAGTAGCAATTTGTCGCTGTTATTCGTAAAGTTGGAGACTTCAAATTGATCAAAAACTTGCCGGAAATCATTGACAGCCGGTACCGTGGAAAGATAGTGAGGGGAGCTAGAGTAGCTTGATGCAATCTTTCGCAAGCTCGTCCGTGACAACCGGGCTCATTGATCGAAGAGTCTCGGTTCATCTTATCAATGCACCGCCGATAATTCATTTTCTCTTTACCGATCTTGGACACCACGACCTTGTCGCATAGCCAACAGGAGGGTCGGGCCCGGATAATGCCGATGAAGTCTTCTTCGCAGGGGATCTTAATTCTTCCTTGACTCGGCTACGTATTCAATAGGCATTCTCAGATTCTCGCTTCTAGATCTCGCTAGCTTCTCATTGAACTTTACGATGGCCACAAATTCAGCACTTTCTCGCTTCAAGAGGATCACTCTACATGGGGGTATCAGCCGGACCGTGCTTTGAATGACGGGTTCCTTGGCGGGCTGTTTGGCATAGCCGACATAGTAATCGAACTTGCCGTAAGGCTCCCTGCAGTTCCGACGCTCTTGTCTCCAGCTTCATACCTTTCTTTTAGCTTCGTTGTGTGGACTTTCTCTTCTTCTTCTTTCTCGAAGGAGCGTCTTCATTGATCCATTCTTGGTACTCATACTCCGCATACCCTCACAAGCCGCATACATCATACCATATGTGAGGCTTGGGCTGAACTGGATGGCCTCTCCGACTACTTGGTTATTACCATTGCTGCTGACTACCATGTTGGCCATTTTGACACCGAAAAGCCGGCAAACCGAGGATTCTCGCGAACCTGTCCGAGAATTCCGCGCTAACAAGTCGCCGACCCGGTGTTCTCACCCACTTCTTTCTCGCCGTGGGAAAGGGATAGGAAAGGTTTAGACTCGGGTAAGTGTTTAGCCGAAGGCTCGTGCAATATGCAAATTAGAATCTTCCAAACTTTACTTAAAACAAGTGTCTTTTATTAATATCTATTTGGTTGGAAAAGGGATTTGCCCTTCTTTTTCGTAACTACTCTAGATCCCGGATCGCTGGGTTCCGTCACTACGTCTATAAGCCCCTCGTATTCCACCCGTATTTCGACCTCCCATGGTGGACAGCCCCGGGCGAGGGTCCTATAGGGCACGCGGATCCCACCGACCGAGAGTAAAGAACGCTCCTAACGGGTCTAGCGGGTCATAGGAACTTTCAACGCACGAGCGATGCGGATTATAGTCAAGGCAATACCGGGAAAGTCTCGTCTTTCTGCCTTGATAGGATTTTGGCAGAATTTCGCTTGAGCGAATGACGTTTTGACTTTCGGTAATGTCCGAGAAGATAATAGGCATGGGTCGGGCGGCAAAAGCCGGATGACACAGTGTCACATTGAACTTCGTTGCATACGCCGGGCGTGAGTTAGAATCGAAGTCAATGCCGGGTCAAGATCTTGCCAATTTTTCCATGTCGGAATTTTGGCAGAGCTTCGCTTGAGCGAAAGATCTTTTGATTTGTTGGCAAAGACTCGGTCTTGACTCTTACACATTTCCGTGCAGGTCATGGTCAATAGTCAATGTCGGAGTTGAGATCTCGCCAATTTTTCCTTGTCGGAATTTTGGCAGAGTTCTTTTTCCGTTATGAACTAAGGCTTGACCTTTACGAGGGTATGCAACTGGGCTATATGACACGGACTAGACCAAAAACCAACCAAAAGTCACGGTTTTTTGAAACGTGTGACATGGACTCGTGCATTGGTCGACACCGGCCGCCATGGGGAGGTTGGGATGATTCCGTGCGCGCCCGGAGCATCGTATGGCTGTCCGTGATCGCACTGAACCACCCTCGGGTTTGAAGGACGTGCGTGCAAAAGTGTACAGGATATATCAAAGTGCGCGTATGCGGTCTCCTAAAAATGTTCCTTTTTGAGTTAAAACAGAGATTTTCAGAAATGTGTTTTAAAGGAATGATTTTCGGGACGGGGAGAATGCAACACATAAGCACGTAAATTTTCTGGGAGCCCCAGTCAGTCATGGAGCTGAGTAGCCCCAAGCTGCTAGGACTGCCAGATTAACCAATGAGGATTGAGCCGTACGACTGCATGAATCAATTTTCCAGGTTCCACTCCTTTTGCTATTTTTCGGGTTGTTTCCCGTTCAAAGTATACACAGATTCCAAGATGCAAATGATGCAATGCATGGTAAAGAAAGCAAGCATGATTAATGAAATCGGCGACGGAAGTCTAACCCGCTCAAAGGGAAAAGCTTTCTTTTATTTTTTCAAATTTTTTTCGAAAAGGGATACTGGTACGTGGATTGTTAAACCACCGGTTATCCCAACTCCCACGTCAGGGAGTGTACAGGAAGGGTAAGTGGTTTCCACCTATATACCGAGTATCGATTTTTTTGTTTTGAAAATAAAAGCTTTTCTCCTTTGGGATTCTCCCCAGCGGAGTCGCCAAACTGTGAATGTGTGCCCAAATTTTGTTTTTGTTGGATTCACGCGAGTTTGAAGACATCCAGTTTAATTTGAAAAACGGAGTCGCCACGCCATTTTGATTACCTCAAAACTTTGAAAAAAAGGTTTTATGGGTTCGGAGGTTAAGTTACGCTCCGGGAAGAACGTTTGGCGTTCACCCAAGGTGCCTTGCCGGAGCAAGTCTCCCACGATTTCATTAATCGTGCTTGCTTGCGTGCTTTCTTGTGTGCATGTGTTTGAAAATAAGGAGAGAATGTCCCAAGTCGTCTTTCGGATGTACAAACCATTTGTTGGTTGTCGCTCGGGATTTCTTGGATTTTATGTATTCGGGATTATGATCCCGCCCTCATCTTGGACTTGTGATCATCGCATTTTAACCTCGGGACCCTCGGGACTTGCGTGATCGAGAGAATGACTCTCTTTGTAGTCAAAGATGAGGTTCTTTAGAAAAGGAGGGTCCTTAGCCCATCAATCCTACACTTTAAGATGGTCGAGCTTGTATAGATGCTTCATACTCATCTTAAGTGATAATCGGAGATATAGGGTTCGAAGGTGTCCCTTTCTAAAGAGATTATGAAACCTTTATGGAAGGAACGATGTAAAGATAGGATCTTTTACACCGGTCCGTTCCTAGGTTGCTACTGGGAATGGGGAATGGGGGAATGTATGTAAAAATGACACTTTAATGAAAAGATGACATTTTTAGGTTGCAAATGATGCACTTAATTTAAAGAAATGATCTTTATTGCAAATGATGCATAAAGATTTGATTTTTATGCAAATGATGCATTTTTGTTGAAGAAATTGGCATTCATTATGCAAATGATGCATAAAGATTGCATTTTGAAAAGCATATGATGCTAGTTTATGGTAAATACATGGTCTTTAAAGCAAATGATGCTTGGAAAAAGGATTTTGAATGCAAAGGATGCATTTTTATTGAAAAGATTTGATTTTTATATGCAAAGGATGCATAAAGATGACATTTTTATTTGAAAATGGGGGTTTTAGGTGCAAAGGATGCACCTTTATGAGAAAAGACTACATTTTATGACAAATGATGTCTAATGCATGCAAAAGGGGAAGAGGGAATATGAAGATATGATCTTTAATCTACCAAGTCCCAAGCAATATAAAGGTAATGCAATGAGCAATTTATAAAGCAATTAGGATGCGAGGTTTAGGGCGTGCGAGGTTACCAATGGCTTCCTTCTTCTTCGGGCGGAGCTAGGAAGAGAGGTTGGTCTTGGATCTTCAAGGAGGAGGGAGGGAGCTTCTTGGCCTTCTTCTTCACCTTCTTGAGCTTCCAGCAGTCTTCTTCACGTATTTGGAGTGTTTGTGGGTGATTTGGTGTGTTAATTGTTGTGAAATGGGTAGAGGAGGGCTCTATTTATAGGCAGTCTGGATAAGGCTAATGAAGCCGCGCGGCTAAGGACAGCAAGCTAATGCAGCCGTGCGGCATTATCCACAATGACTCAGCATTCTAGAACCATGCAAGGTGGCAAATTCTAGAACCTTTCCTCCTAATTAAGAAAAACGTGTTTCTTAATTAGGAAGGATCCCCTTCAGCCCAAAATTAATTAAAAACAGTTCTGAAATGTTTCCGGAACACTAGGAAGGTCTGGGGAATTACCGGAAAACTTATCAAAATTGCCGGGAAATTTAACTGGAAGGCATGAGCCAGATTTCGGTACTTACAGAAGCCCTTTTATCAGTTCTTCCCTCCGCAGGACGCACTGGGTGAGGGATCCTCAGAGCCTTCTTTCTTTGATCCTTTCGTCGGATTTGATCCTTCGGATTACTTTGAGTGGCAGCCTCCGGCGGGGGCTCGATATTCTGACGACGAGGATGTGACGGGCGAGTTCATCGGGATGCCCGACTTCTCTCTGGAGGACCTTGGCGAGGATGATGATGCTGAGGAGTCTGATTAGTATTCATTTGCTTTCCCTCTTTTCATATCTTCTCTCCTCTTTGCTCGATTTGGTCTTTTAAGGAGTTGGTTCCTGATTGGGATTTGTTGCGGGCTGCCGCGAAGTTCTGGGATGTTAGGAGGCACGTGTACTGTTTCTCCTACAATGAAATGGTGCCCACTTTTGAGGATTTTCGGGCTTTGATTGGAGGACCGGAGGCGGAGGCCATCTCGCTTCCTTTGATTGGTGGTGCTGCTGTGAGCGTGAAGCTTGCAGGCTTTCTTCGGACTTCGTTAGGAGAAGTGCAGGGCATGATCCTTGATTCGGGTCATATCGACATTTCTGAGCTGCCGGAGCGGTTCATGGTTGATGATGAGAGTGATGTCTCTTGGGACGCATTTGCCTTGTGCGTGATGGCGACGCTTTTCCTGGTCAGCTCTCTTGGCATTTGCGATGGCGCTTTGCTAGATGTGGTAGGGCACTGCAGAGCTGGAGAGGATATTGTCCCGTTGGTGCTGGGGGAGACTCTTCATGGTATCGACCGTCCGGCGACCGGGGATCGTTTCATGAGGGGGGGAAGCCCCGCTTTGCTCACCTTGTGGCTGCGAGAGAGACTTCAGGCCATGCCCGAGGCTCCGACGCCGTTTAGTCCGTGGTCATTTGCTCGCTGACCTCTTGTGTTGGATATGGATCACCCGCCCGGGAGAGATGGATGGCACAAAGCCTTGGTACGCATCGATCCGCCGGTGGGCTCCTTACTCGGAGGATTGAGACTAGGAGGGTCTTGCAGAAGGGTCCTACGTCGTCGAGTTCCAGCTTTGTCTTGGTCTTCCTTCTATATTCCGTCGCTTGTTTCCTGGCAGCTTTGGGATGAAGCAGAGCCTTTGTTGGGCCGGGATGACCTTGCTACCGCGGAGATAGCTCCTCTTTGTATGGCAGCCTTCAGTGCCTTCTTGTATTTTCGAGGGTATGGAAGTATTTCGCTTCCCTCCCGTGGTACTCCTAGACGTCTGGGAGCTGTCGATTGACGACTCCGCACTGCCTCGGTATGAGCAGTGGTGTCTGCAGTCCCAAGTGGCCCTGGAGAGCAAAGTGCGTGTAGCGATTCTGGGACCCGCTTGCCGTAGTAGCCTATTGCCTTAGGAGTGCCGAAGCCCGGTCCGACCCTTCGATGTGACGGGAGACACTTTGTTTGACTACGAGACTAGAGTTGACCGACCGACAGGAGAGGTCCTCTTTGCACTCGCAGGGAGGAGATCCGAGCCGAAGCACGGCGAATGAAGCCCCGAGAGCTACCGGATTGTTTGACTCTACTAGGAGGACCCCGCATCTCTGACCGAGAGACGCAGTAGTTGGTTCACGTGGAGCAAAAGAAGACTCGCCGGGGACGAGGGAAGAAAGGAAAGAATGGCGAGGGGACAAGCGCAGATGGCGCGGAATGACCTCCTAGGTATCCATTCATTGCATTTGCAAACACATTATTTGTTAAATGTATTAAGCTGTCTTTTAGCATGTTGTGAACTTGAGAGTGGACCGTGCTTGAACTCATCAAGAAATGTTGTAACCGTTAGTGATTTGTGATTTACTTTTAAAGCTTTGTCGAGACGCAAGATCTCTTGTTTGCCTTTGTTTCTTTTGTGAACCTTGGCGGCGTCTGTCTTTGAACTTTTCTGTTGTGTTTGCGGACTGAAGCAGTCTGGGCCATGACGGCAATCCCCTTTGCTTAGGCTTTGTGCTTGGCTGAGAGGTTGAATGATCCCCTGACAAGTCGTTTTGACGGTCTTTTTCGCAGCTTCCTTGCCTCTTGTTGGCGTCGGGCTCTTGACCTCTTTTTGAGCTTCTTTTATTTTTTGTTTTTTTTTTGTGAGCCCTTGCTCGAGCTCTCTTTTTTTTATTTTCTTTTTGTGAGCCCTTGCTCGAGCTCTTCTTTTTTTTATTATTTTTTGTGAGCCCTTGCTCGAGCTCTCTTTTTTTTTTTTTCGAAGCGCGTGAGGGCGAAGGCAAGCCCCTGGCTTGGAAGCAGACATGAGTCAGTCGTTTGATGCTGAGTGACCCTCGGATGTCCTTTGATGTTGCCGCCGTCGTTTGACTTGGTCAAGGTGACGTTGGGGCATGTTCTTGAAAAGTGCGTAGCTTGATGGAGGTCTTGATTGACATTCAAACTTTTGACTTTTTGTGTATTTTTAGACCGGACCAATTAAGGTTGCCTACGTTCCTCCTAACTAGAGGGCTCAGTCCGCGTAGTTCGACACTGGCTACATGGAGGGCCAAGAGATGCACAGCTTGTTCTTCTTCAGCGAAGTATCTCGCGAAGTTTGCTTCCGTTGACCGGATTCAAGAAGGGATTGCCGTCTAGGTCTCGTCGCCTTCATGGCGCTCCGGAGAAGATCTTTTGAACCACGAAAGGGCCGATCCATGTTGGTTCCCATTTTCCCAAATGGGTTGGTTCGAGTGGGAGGCTTTTCTTCGAGTACAAGGTCGCCTTCCCCGATGTCTCGGGATTTGACTTTCTTGTCGAAAGCTCTAGCCATCCTTCTTTGATAGGCTCGACGTGTTCCATGGCCTTTAGTCGTCGCTCGTCTAGCAGAGCCAATTCGTCGTGTCTGGCCCTGGAGCCATTCAACTTCGTTGATGTCATTTTCCCGTAGCACTCGGAGTGAGGGAATTTCCACTCTGATGGGAAGGACTGCTTCCATCCCGTATGTCGTGGCAAATGGGGTTTCTCCCGTGGTCGTTTCCGACCGATGTGCGGTAGCCCTAAAGTGAAAGGTGCAGCCTTCTCGTGCCAATCTCGTCCCTGGTGGTCATTTTTCGGATGATCCGTTCGAGGGTTTTGTTTGCCGCTTCCACGGCGCCGTTTGTTTGTGGCCGGTAGGGAGAAGATTTGTGGCGTGTGATCTTGAATTCAGCCAGCCCGTCTGAATTCCCTTCGAAGTGTGAACCATTGTCTCGATATGACCTCATTTTGGATGCCGTATCGGTGCATGATGTTTTCCTTGAGGAAATGCGCGACCTTCTTAGAGGTGAGTACCTTGTAGGACTTGGCTTCGACCCATTTGGTGAAGTAGTCGATGGCTACTAATATGAACTCGTGACCGTTGCCGCTCGGGCGGAGCAATTTTCCCGATGACGTCAATTCCCAAGTGGCAAATGGGCCAAGGTGTAGTCATGCAAGAGAGATCGTGGGGCGGCAGATGATTGAGGTTGGAGAACCGTTGGCACTTGTCGCAGCCTTCGGACAAAGTGGATGCAATCCGCTCCTATGGAGATCCAAAAAGAGTAGCCCATCCCGAGAATGATTTGCATCGTGGCTCGGGCGTTCATGTGGGGACCGCAAGCCCCATTCAGGACTTCTGTTCATGAACTTGTTTGCTTCTTCTTGGCCGATGCAAGCAGTAGGAGTGGCCCATGGTAGCGTTTCTTATATAGCATGTCCCCGAGGATGACGAAGTGAGAGGCGAGGCGTTTTAGTGGCCATGATGCTCTTGGTTTTGACCCCTTCGTGTGTGGGTCTTCCTTGTTCATGAAGGTAGTTTCCGCTCTTGAGGTATTGGAAGATCCGGTTATACCATGGCTCATTGATGGGCTTAGGTTCTCGGTTCGATCTCACAACAAGAGGCGTGAATTTCCTTTCGCCCGACTTTGAAGGGTTTGATCGCTTTTCCTTCGTGGATTTCCACAAGGGAAGCCAAGGTGGCTAAGGCATCTCGCAAACCCGTTTCGGTCTCTTGGCAAGTAGTGGAAGGTGACCTCTTCGAATTGTGTGATGAGGTCCTCCATGCAGTGCATGGTATTTTTGCAAGCCCGGGTCTATGGTTTTCCACTTGTTGGAGACTTGGTTGATGATCAAGGCCGAGTCCCCATAAACTTCGAAGTTTACGGACATTCCTCTCGAGTGCGGCTTGTAGTCCAAAGAAATAAGCTAAAGCCTCATATTCTGGGGCGGCATTGTTGGTTACCTCGAAATTGAGCTTTATAGCAATTGGGGTGTGCTCGTCCTGGGATCTACCAAGAGCATACCGACGCCGTTTCCTTTTTGTTGGCCGCTCCGTCGAAGAACAAGCTTGCCATCGATTTTCGCCTTCGATTGCGAAGATTCCCTCGTCTCGGAAATTGTGGTTCGGGGCCTCGAGCCTCGTCGGTTGGGAAATCGCCCGCTTGTTCACCCATGGCCCGTCCCTTGATTGACTTTTTGGTTCACGTACTTGATGTCAAATTCCGCTAGGAAGAAAGACCATTTGGCGAGCCTCATTGGACAGAGATGGTTTGTCGAAGACGTACTTGACCGGGTCCATTTTGGAAACCAAGTGTACCGTGTGCGACCGCATGTAGTGCCGTAGTTTCCCGACAACCCATACCAGAGCCGCGCAGTTTTTTCGAGGGCCGAGTAATTGAGTTCGCCGCCTTGAAACTTTCGACCGACGAAGTAGATGGCGTTTCGACCCGTGACTCCTTCTTTTCTTGACAGAGCATGGCTCCGATCGCGGTGCTTGGCCACAGCTTAGGTATAACAACAGCTTTTCTTCTTCGTGGGGGGAGGACAAGAATCTGAGGACTCACAAGGTATGCTTTTATTTTTTCAAAGGCATCTTGGCATTCTCGAGTTCCATTCGATGTCGGCGTTCTTCTTCATCGCTTTGAAGATTGGCTCGCACATAGAGGTCAATTGGTTGACGAAGCGGGCGATATATTGCAGGCGGCCCATGAAGCTTTTCACCTCTCGTCCGAGTTTGCGGTGGTCTCATTTCGATGATAGCCTTGATCTTTTGAGGATCAACCTCGATGCCTCTCTCGGTGACCATGTATCCTAAGACCTTGCCTCGCTAACCCCAAATGTGCATTTGGCAGTGGTTTAGCCTCATCGAGTGTTTTCGGAGGCGATTGAAGAACTTTCTCAAGTCTTTGAGGTGTTGTCCATCCGATCCCTTTGAGTGGATGATCATGTCATCGACGTACACTTCGATCTCTTTGTGGATCATATCGTGGAAGAGGGCGGTTGCTGCCCGTTGGTAGGTAGCCCAGTTCTTTAGTCCGAACGGCATTACTATGTAGCAAGAGGTTCCCCAGGGGTTGTGAAGGCCGTCTTTTCTTGATCATCTTCGGCCATCTTGATTTGATTGTAGCCGGCAAAACCGTCCACGAAGGACTTGACTTCGAAATTGGTCAGTAGTGTCTACCAAACATGTCGATGTTGGGTAGTGGAAAATCGTCCTTGGGACTTGCTTTGTTGAGATCTCGGAAGTCCACGCAACAAACCGTACTTTTCCATCGTCTCGTAACCGTGACGATATTGAGAGCCATGTGGGGTACTCGATCACCCTGATGAAGCCAACGCGGAGCATTTTTTCGATCTCCTCTTTGACTTGTAAAGACCATTCTGGCTTGATTAGGCGTAGCTTTTGCTTGATGGGCTTAGCCTCGGGATTCAAGGGAATCCTGCTCTACAATGTTAGGATCTAATCCGGCATGTCTTGGTAAGACCAAGCGAACACGTCCACGAACTCTTTGAGCAATGCAACAATGCGTCTTGCTCGTGCCGGTGAAGAAACTTCCGATTTGCGTCTATTTTGGGTCTTCAGCCTCCCAAATTCACTTTGGTTAAAACCTCCTCGACACTTGGGCCCGGTTTTTCTCTCGTTTGACAACATGCTTAAAGATGTGCTTAATGTATTGTTCGTTTAATGTGTCTCCGCTTCTTTATCAAGTGAATCGTTATTAACTGTTTGTGTGTTAGTTAATTTATCGCTTGTTAAAGATGCAATGAGAGGATACTCTGAAAGATCGAAGCATTCATTAAGAGCATACGGAATACATTATTGGCAATGAGTTCGTAATCTTCCGGCGTGAGGCCATCGATGACTCGAGAGACTCAAATTCAAAGATAATGGACTCAGATGAGTTTTGACACTAGACTCTAGGACTCGAGGGGTCGACCAAGTTGTTCGATCATGTCCTTTTGGCCGGGCAGCTGGTCCTGAGAAGGTGGCCCAGCTTATTGAGTGGCAATGAGCTTGATAGGAGATGGGGCTTGAAGGGCTTTATGTCACCGTTCCCGATCATTGCTATCACAGAGTTATCAGAAACAAAATCGATTAGATCTGGCATCTCGATTTCTTCTTTGAAGAGCAGGTGGAGCAGTGGCTCGTCCCAAGCATCATCTGCAGAGTCTTTTGCTTTTGTCTTGGGTATTATTAGCTCGAATGCAGACTCGTCCCGCTTGTTGAAGGCAGGAGTATTGACAGAGAGTTTTTCGAGTTCTTCTGCCAAAGAGGGAGTTTTTCCGGACCAAAATTCATTGTGAATAGTGGTGGTTGCGGATCTCGGCAGAGGCGGTGTGTCGAGAAATGCTCTTCGGACGGGATTTGGCTTGAGGCCTCTGAATCTTGCCAGGTTCTGCTGGAGCTTGTCCATGGTTGTCGGCCAGCTTTGTTTGGCGCTGGTCAGCTCTGTTCCCTTTTCTGGATCTTCTTCCAAGTTGTCGGCCTTCTTTGTGAAGTACTTGGTCATATCGAAGTTGTAAGGACGAAGATCGGAGATTGCGTGCACGCCTCTTTTGTTATCTGCGGAGCGTTTTCGTGCAGCTCGCTTGTCCTCCGCAATGTGTTCGGGAGTAGGAGAGTATCCCAGGCCGTGCAGGGTATTCTGATCTTTGATATTGATGATCTGTTGGGTGCCCTGATGGCATTTTCCCAAACCGAGCCTCGGGATGTAGTTCATGTGCTTCATCATTTTCATCGGGGGAGGGATCTTGTCCCAAATCAAAGGCAGGTCTATGTGGCATACCTGGGCCTTCGGGCTTTCGATGGTGAATCCTGTGAGTATCATGCCGTCATCATCATGTTTGATCTCTAAAACCGGGACGCCGTTGGTGTCGGTCCTTTCAGTGACTATGCTATCTCCGTAGATGATGGTAAGATCTGTTCCTTGGACGAACTTTATGAACTGATGGAGAGTAGATGCCACCCCATTGATCTGGTGTAGCCAAGGGCGTCCCAAAATGGCAGTGAAGGTGATCGGGATGTCGATGACTTGGAAATCATGTCGGGACCATTTGCTTTTCCGAACCACAAGTTCAAGGTGGCTATTCCCAAGACTCGGGCGGGATGTTGAGTCGTATGCCTTGATTGCTCGAGTCGAGGGCTTTAGATCGCTGCTTTGATCCCTAGCAAATCCATCATTTTGGCTGGAAGGACGTTCATGGATGATCCCCCATCTACCAACACCCGTGGAGACGACGCTCGTCCAGCTGAACTCTGTTATGTAGAGAGGCTCATTGTGGTCACCCCCAAATTTTGGAAGGTCGAGCTCTCAGGAAAGTGATGATATTGCTATAATTAATGTTGCCTATCATCCGAACCGCTTCATCGTGTGTCACTTGTGATGGGAACCATGGTCCGGCTGTGCTTTCTTCCAACTTGAGCTTGTGCGGGTAAGATGAAGTGAGTAAGGACCGCAGTGAGATGTTAGCCTCGAGTGCGCTGAGCCGTGTGTCAAGACAGATCTTCACTTTGGGTCCAAGATTTCAAATTCTTTGGCGTAGGGTCCCTTTTCGCTTTGTGGCTCGTATGGCCGGCTCTTTTGTCTCGTCCGTGGAGGATTCACTGGGATTTGACCGGAACGTGTCGAACATTCACCTGACTTATGGTTTTGCTTGTCTCTCCCATTTCGTAAGTGGAGGAGCCTCGATTGGGCGTAAGGCCGCATCGCGCATTTCAATTGTTCACCGTCATGGCTTTTTATCAAGCATCAATAGTGGCTTTGAGATCTTCCCAAGACAGGGTTGAATTATCCGACCTTCTCGGCCTTTGGTGGCGGTATGAAGCTGGTCCCACCTGATCATGGAGCGACATTGCCACGGCATAACGCAGCTAGGCTTCGCTCGGAGTAGATGACATAGTAGTCAAACTTTCCCGAGGGTTCTCCAAGGGTTCCGACGGTGGGATCACCGGATTCATACCTCTTTTCAGCTTTTGTTGAGAAGATAGCTTCTTCTTTCTTCGAGGACGGCCCTCATTCATTTCATCCTCGAATTCCATTTCCAGCACAAGCACTGCACCGGGCAGACGTCCCACCGATGTGTTCGTTGTTCGGCGGTGGTACCTGGATTTGAGGAGGCCGGAATAGGCAGCTTTCCTTTGGAAGGTCTTGTGGACTTACGTCATAATCGCATGGCCTGTGACGAGGGTAACATGTTGACTTCTCGGGAGACAATGAGAGACGTTAAGCCGTGGAAAGCAAATATGACTGGGAAGCCCTGTAGTTGGGTGGCTAATGTTCAAGTGGTGCATGCCACCTTCGATCCAGGCTTGTTGCTCACCTTGACGTTTCTCAATAGCCATGAGGACCTCGCCAAACTTCTTCCAATGTTTGGGAAATTTCTTGGGGTAAGGTCCCGTTTTCATCGTTGTTATCCACCGATTTGGCCAGCGGGAGTTGGACGGACCGTCCCGCTACCGTAGCCGGGAAGGAGGTAGGACCTTGTCGCTTTTGACACCGGAGACGGGTTCCCGCGTACTCTCGACCACTCTCGTTAGAATGCCGGGAGGGGGTGACGGGCAAGGTTTAGACACAGGAATGGCCTAACGGGATAAAAAGGGGGAAAGCTCACGGGCATGCGGTTTCCGTTTCTTTTATTTATGATTTTTTTGTTGTTTTAATTTACTTAAAACATGTTTTCTCGTAGTCCTAGGTAGGTTGGAAAAGATTGCTCTTCTTTTCGCAACTATGCTAGATCCCTGATCAAATGGAGACCATCTCGTGCGGCTATAAGCCCCTCGTTTTGCACTCTCGTATTTCGACATCCCAGTAGGACACCCTGTGCGAGGGTCCTATAGTGCAAGCGGTTTCCACCGGCCTAAAAGAAAAATTGAACCTAAGGACCGATCCTGTCATGTTCGTTTTGATGCGTTAGTGAAATTACCCGGGATCCGGCTCGCGCGCGGATGGTGCCCCCGTGCATCTCGCGTTCGTTCGCTGTTCGGGAATGTTCGCCCGGATCCGAGAGGCAGCACAATCGCGCCCCGGCATCTGGCTTATTCCGTCTTAGCGTTTGCGAGGTTGGAGGTGTCTCGCCGTGTTTTGCTTGCAGAGTCGCCACGCCGTTTTTATTAAGCCCAAAACATTGAAAAAGGGCATCGCTTAAAGATAAATTTTAAACCTGTTTTTGTGTGATGAGATTTTGAGTTCGGAGGTCGATGACTCCTCGGAAGAGAATATTAGAATATTAGAGCTCACCCGAGTAGCCTCGTAAACGAGTCTTTCGGATACCCCTAATATCCTTTAAAAAGTTGTGTGTGTGTGTGTGTGCTTTTAAAAATGCATGTCAGATCGGATGTCTACATTGTATTGAAATGTATTGAAATAGAATAGGAAGGAAGCCTTACCAATGTTGGTTCGTGTCTCGTCTTCCGCAGGGAATAGTGTTTGAGGTCTGAGTAGCGTTCCTGGATTGCCGGATGCCGCTTGTCCGCGACGCAGCTCTCGGCGTGAGCCGAGGCTGTTGCAGTCGCGCTCGGGCGCAGGTTCGGCGTGCGTGGGGATCGTCTGGACCACTCGGCGCAGGTTCTGCGTGCGTTGTGGTGGCAGTGAGTCACTCGGGCAGAGTTTCGCGTGGCCTGGGATCGCCTGCTTGACTCGAAAGAGCTCGGACACCGTGGGAAAGACTGTGCAAGGCCTCTGGAGTACCACGAGGGCCTCGTAGTACCTCGAGAGTGCCTCTGGCAGCGCGGAGCGTCTCGGGAGCGCTGAGAGGCTTCTGAGCACCTCGAGGGGGCTCCTAAGGCCTCAAGGATCCGAAGGGGCCGGGAATGCCTCGAAAGGGCTTAAGGGGAGCCGAAGGCTTAGTGGAGGAAGAGAGAAGAGGGAGGTGTGAAAAATGAGGAGGGGGAGCCCTCTATTTATAGTCTCGTATTTGGTGCAAAGAGGTCCGTACGGACCTCCTTGGTTATCCAGATTTTGGTTTTCCTCGATTTGAGGGAATATGCAATGATGGTGAATATTCTGGAAATGATGATGTCCCTGCAAAGAGGTCCGTACGGACCATCTTGCATGCAAAGAGGTCCGTACGACCAAGTCTCGCATGGAAACCATCATTTCTCCCGGATTTGAGGGAATATTGTGGACTTTAAGGGATTTAGTAATTATGGAAACAAAGAGGTCCGTACGGACCTATATTGCTTTTCCAGCTTTCCCGAAAATTCCCGAAAGGCCCTTTTGTCCCTTTATCCCGAAAGGCTCCTCCCCCGGCTCGTTGGGGGTTCGAGAGGGTTTGAGAGGGTTTTGAGTGAGAGAGGTCTCCGAGACTCGTGATGAGTCTCGCGGTGTTTCCCGTGTGTTTGAAAGGGAGTGATCCAGATTGGGGTACTTACAGGCCCCTCGACGACGTCACTTGCGAAAGAAGTGGGCCGCCGATAAGATAAGGGTCCTAACTGGATCGCGTGTCCGGGAGAGGAAGTGACCGTGAGGGTCAAAGTGAGGACGTGCGGTGTCCTTTGGGTGACCGTTTAGGTCAATAGGCCGGACCCCGTGATAGATTCCTACGTATCCTCGGCGTGAATCAAGCCCTCGGCCGTAGTTCGGGTGTGGGGTGAGTGTTTTGTGAATGCGGGCGTGGTGGTGCCCCGGAGTGTTGTGTGACCGCCGAGGTCGCTGGTGATAAGGACGCGGGAGGCGTCCCGGGGCACCGTAGATAGGTTGGTGATAAGGACGTGCGGCGTCCCCGCGACCGTATAAGCCCGGTGATGCGACGGCGGCGTCCCGGGTGCGACCGTATAGGCCGGTGATAAGGACGTGGGCGGCGTCCCGGGTGACCGATAGGCTCGGTGATAAGGACGTGGGCGGCGTCCCGGGTGACCGCAGATAAAGTCGGGTGATAAAGGACGCAAAGGCGGCGCCTTGACCAGTCGAGCCTGATAAGGACGCAGCGGGGTGATAAGCGTGACGCGCGGCGTCCGGGCGTGACCCGCATAGATGTCGGTGATAAGGACGGGTGGCGTCCCGGTGACCGTATAGGCCGCAGTGTGTCGGTGACCGTGACTAAGGACGCGCGGCGCCCGGCGACCGTATAAAGCTGGGTGATGCGTGACGCGGCGGCGCCCCGGTGACCGTGATAGTGCCGCGAGCAAGGACGCGCGGCGTCCGGTGACCGATAGTCCTGGATAAGGACGTGCGGCGTCCCGGTGACCGCATAGTGCCTGGTGGCGTGACGTGGTGGCGTCCGGTGACCGTGATAGCCTGGTGAAAAGGACGCGGCAAGGCGTCCGGGTGACCGTATAGGCCGGTGATAAGGACGCGCGGCGTCCGGCGACCGTGATAAATCGGTGATAAGGACGTGGTGGCGTCCGGGTGACCGTATAGGTCGGTGATAAGGACGTGGTGGCGGCCGGGTGACCGTGATAGTCGTGATAAGGACGTGGTGGCGTCTCAGGTGACCAGATAGTCGGGTGATAAGGACGTGCGGCGTCCCGGGGCAGGGGCCGCATCGTCGGTGATAAACGGTGATAAGGACGCGGGCGGCGTCCCGGTGACCGTGATAGGTCGGTGATAAGGACGCGCGGCGTCCTGGTGACCGTGATAGGTCGGTGATAAGGACGTGGCGGCGTCTGGCGACCGTATAAAGTCGGTGATAAGGACGCGCGGCGTCCGGTGACCGTGATAGGTCGGTGATAAAGGACGCGGTGGCGTCCGGTGACCGCATAGGTCGGTGATAAGGACGTGGTGGCGTCCGGGTGACCGCATAGGGTTCGGTGTAAGGACGTGGTGGCGTCCCGGGATGGAAATTTTACGATTTTCCTAATCGGGTGGTTTAAGGCCTTCCTGCCTGAGATAGTCATGTGAGGACTTGAATCGTCTTCCGGCGCGGTCGGTGCCATTTCGTGTTTTTGCATGTTGATGTAGAAGGTCGGACTTACGATGATCGCCGTGCTTGCCGCTGAAGTGGGCAAGGATGATGGCCGATGATTGCTTCATCATTTGGCGTTGCTGGGAGGCGCTCGTGCCTCGGGACTCAGACGGAGGTGTCGCTCCTTCGCGTGCTTGTTTTGCCGAGCGGGCGAGAATGATGGTCGGTGGCCGGGATATGCAGCCTTGCATGACTTCCTTCGCCTTGCCGGGAGGAGCTCTGCTTACTTTGATGGCCGGTGCTTGCGCTGCCGTGAGGTGGGCGGTTCTGGCTTACATCCGACCGCTGCTTGAATTGGCCGGGGACGCATGACCGTAGGGGCCCTTTTCTGTTGGGAAGATGACTTCGGACCTTCAAAGGGTTGCCGAGTTGTCGTTGAGCGCTTGGAGGCGTCTTCTGCCTTGATATTCGTGCCGGGAGGTGTCAGCTCCTTCTTGAATTGCCGTTGAACGGCAGCCGTTGAATTGCCGTGAGAGTGGGCGAGGTTCGGCTTACATCTCGACCGCCGCGGTTGATTTGCCGTTGAAGTGGGCGAGGACCGGTCTTACGCCGACTACGGATTGATTTGAAGGGTTAGGGACCATTCTCGCACTTGGATTTGGCTGAAAAGGCCTTAGACAGCCTGTGGGCAAAGTTTGTAAGTGGCGTAAAAGTCATTTGGGCACCCTCGCAAAGAGGTCCGTACGGACCAACCTCCGGGTTGCAAAGAGGTCCGTACGGACCATGTTGATTTTTACAGCTCCCAGATTTTGACCAAAGGCAAAACCGAGGCTCCTTCACTTCTTCTTCTTCGCCTTACGAAACAAATGAGAGAGAGAAGGAGAAAACCTCCATTTTTTGCACCAAAATCTTCCATTTTTCCTTTCGATTTGCTCGCAATGGCGGAGGGATCTCGAAGGAGCCGTAGACAACGCAGTCAGAAGTGATCGAAAGCAGCGAATGGAGCTTCAAAGGAATTGGACCTCGCTCGCTCCGCCTTCAAGAACCCGGATGTTTTGTATCCGAATCCGGAGGTGCATAATCGTCGCTCCATGAACGTCGGGGAGGTAAGAAATCTGTTCCGTTTTGATTCCCTGCTCGAATTTTTGAATGCTAGAACTAGGTTTTAGTTTTTCGCATTTTTGAATTTTTTTTTATTTTATGCCTTTTTTGTGAAATTCTTGATGAATTGTTGAAAAATGGACATGTGAAAATTGTGGGTACGTGTATTTTGTGCGTAAATGTGTAGATTAGCTCTTATTTGTGAAAATAAAGTGCCTATCTAGTGAATTGCATGCTTTGGTGTTTTGTACCGTATGCTGTTTATGTATGTACATTATGAGAAAATTATCGTGTAGTGATAATTTTTGTGAAAAAATGTGACATGTGCCGTGTTTTGTGACGGGTTATATGTGAAAGTGTGTGCCGTGTTGGGACGGATTTTCTTTTGAGAATGTGCTATATAGTGTGTGCCGTGTTTTTTGGGTGACGGACTTTGTGGGGAAAATATGTGCAATATGTGCCGTGTTGGGACGGATTTTCTTTGAAAATGTGTCGTGTAGGGTTTAATCCCCCCTTTTTTTTTTTTCTTTTGAGAAAGATGTGTACAAAGGTGTGCCGTGTTTTGTGACGGATCGCATGGGGAAAATTATATGCATGATATATGTGAAAATTATGTGCATTGTGTGCCGTGGTTTTGTGACGGGTTACATGACAAATTGTATGTGAAAATTATGTGCATTGTGTGCCGTGTTTTGTGACGGGTTACATGACAAATTAAATGTATAATGTATGTGAAAATTAGGTGCAATATGTGCCGTGTTTTGTGACGGGTTATATGTGCCTTTTATATTAAGTAATCGTGATTGACGTACTTGCCGTGTTTACCCGCAGGATGCCGGGCTTACTACCGGGAAGGCCAAGAGGATGAAGACTCCGGGTCGCCGAGGTCAAGCTGGAGCCTGGCAATGTGATGCCCGATATTTCCGTGGGCGGTAGGCCGAGTCCCCTGAGGTTGGTTTATGCTTCCGGCCTAGGTGTGTTCGTTGAGAACCCGGGCCGGAGCGCTCGACACGAGGAAGAACAAGAGTGTCTTCCCGGGCCTTTCGAGTATTGGTGGGATACCACCCACACCTTCCACCTCGAGCCGGGCGAGGTGACAAAGCTGGACGCCCACCGATTTTGCCGCTATTACACGGCTCTCCTTCAAAGGGGAGCCCGTGAGGTGGAGAGACATGATCTCGATGATGTGGCCGACCGAGCCGCCGGGCTTGAGCCTCGTCCCGCAGGGCTCCGGGGATGCCGCATGCCGACGTAGAGATGAGGATCACGCCAAGATTGGGCCTACATCCGGTACCGGCCAGGTGACAATGAGCAAGCTTGGCGCGCTCCTTCTTGTGGTATGCACCGTCCGAGACTTCGTTCTCGAACCACGCGACCGCAGCCTCCCTTTGCTCGTGAGAGCTTGACTGATTCGGGATAGGGTCTCGCGACATTGCTTGGGGCGAGGTGTGCTTGGCCGAGCTCTACTTTTCTCCTTGGACCGGTTTAGCCTGGGTGGCCAATTCTGGCCTCGCTTTGATTTTGCTCGGGAGGTATGAGTTTATTGTCGTTTTTGATTTAGCAACTTGTCGTTTCTCCATTTTTTTTTTTTTTTTTTTTTTGCCGAGCTCTTCTCTCGCTTTTGTCGCTGTGTGTGGTTTTACGAGGTCTTTCAAAGGCTTCCCGTGGGATAGAGATCCCTGGGTCCGTTGCCGCGCATCCTCGCTATGCTCTACTGGGCTCAGACGGCCAGGAGGAGGAGGACCAAGCAGGGTAAGCTCACCATCGCCTACTGGGAGGTGCAGTGAGCGTTTTGGAGCGAGATAGCCGTGAGGGGTTCGCCTTGTTCCCATGGGCTCGCATGAGGGTGATGAGTTTGAGGGAGCTCCCGAGGTGACGGCGCAGCCGGAAGATGCCGCGGGCTCGACTTGCGACGCCATGTATCCTGGGAGCGAGTCTTCCGGGCAAGATGGCCCGGTGTGCTTCCCGTGGCTCCGAGGGATCCTCCGTTTGGGATGTTTGACTCCCGTGATATGGATGTGCCGGATTTTGAGAGGTACCTCGGCGGTGTGGGTGCCGAGGAGTTTATTTTGTTTGAGGAGTACGAGACCTTCTGTTAGGAGGAAGCCGAGGACGCCGCAGTAGCGGCGAGGGAGAGAGAGGGCCTGGTCCACAGTGCTCCCCGTAGGTTCCGGGACATGCCGGGCCGGATTTCACTTATGTCCGTGGGGACTGGGATCGCGGAGGAGGGTGTCCTGCAGAGATCTCGCTCCCGAGCAGCTCCCCGTCGCGGCACGGCGGATCCCGATAGACGCGAGCCGTGCACCGACTCTTTCCATCTTGGCATCTTTTCCTGCATTTTTTTCTTTTGTTGTCGAGTATAACCGCATTTGATGAGCGTTTCCTTGGTCAAGTCGCTTGTGTCAGTCCCGGGAGAGCCTACGATGCGCCGACTCGCCGTTATGTGGCGACGAGATCCTTCGCAAGAAGATGGCGTCGAAGATGTCCCGCCGGTCTCGCGTCGTATGCCGGCGTACGAGCCGATGCCTTCGAGGCATTCTCAGGACGTTCCTCCGCCTAGAGCCGAGCCGGAGCCGCAAAGCAGAGGGGCCCGAGAGGGCGGCATAGCATGGATGCCGGACGTCTCCTGAGCCGCAGGCCTTCGAGGGAGCAGCCCTTTATCAGCTCATGCCTCCGCACGGCGCTCGGTGGCGAGGATTCTCGTGAGCCTTCTTTCTTCGACCCTTTCACGGATTTGATCCTTCTCGATTATTTTGAGTGGCAGTGTCCGGAGGGGGCCCAAAAGACTGATGATGCAGGGCGTGACGGGCGAGTTCACCGGGATGCCCGATTTTTCTTGGAGGATCTTGGCGAGGATGATGATGCACGAGGGCCTGATTAGTATTCATTTGCTTTCCTCTCTTTCATATCCCTCTCTCTTTTTTTTTTTGTTTAGCAAATGCATTTTGTACTCCGTGAATAAAAACACATGTATTTGCATGGCAAACAAGATTTTATTTTTAAGATGTAATGTCATTTATTTTTTGTGATTCCCCGAATTGTCCTAGAAATTGTTGCTATTATTATTTATTTATTTTTGTACATGCCACGTGAGCCGAGAGTGCGTTTGTGGTAGTGTTTGTTTGCCGGAAATGGCTTTGGCCGTTGTTTGGACCGTTTGGAGCAAGGTTTTGGCCGAGGACAAAGGTTTTTGTACTCGTTTGTCGGGGAAATGGGCCTTCGATTGCAAAGAGGTCCGTACGGGACAGTACCTACATTGCAAAGAGGTCCGTACGGACCAACCTTGCTTTTCAGAGGACTTAAATGTTTTCCAAAGCTGTCCGGACTTTCTCCCATTCCCCATTTGTACCATTTTCGAGCTTTCTTCCCCATTTTCTCTAGGAACCTCCATTTTTGCCATGGATTCTTCGTATGTCCCCTAGAATTTTGCCGAGGCTTTCGCAGAGAGGCAAGCACACTTCCTCGAGCAGCTTGAAAACGTGGATGCGGCGCTCGTATGAGGCATCGTAGACGGGCTTCGAGGTAAGGTTTCGTCTTTGCTCTAGCTTGGTCTTTTAAGGAGTTGGGTTCCCGATTTGGGATTTGCTGCGGGCCGCCGCGGTTCTGGGATGTTAGGAGGCACGTGTACCGTTTCTCCTACAATGAAATGGTGCCCACTTTTGAAGATTTTCTAAGCTTTGATTGGAGGACCTGAGAAGGAGGCCATCTCGCTTCCTTTCGTTGGTGGTGCCGCGGTGAGCGTGAAGCTTGCAGACTTTCTTCGTACTTCGTTGGAAGAAGTGCAGGCATGATCCTTGATTCGGGTCATATCGACATTTCCTAGGCCGCCGGAGCGGTTCATGGTTCCATGATGAGAGTGACGTCTCTTCGGGATGTATTTGCCTGCGTGATGGCGACGCTCTTTCCGGGCCGCCTCCTTGGGCATTTGTGGGATGGCGCTTGCCACAGGATGTGGTAGGGCATCAGAGCCGGAGAGGATATTGTCCCGCTGGTGCCGGGGAGACTCTTCATGGTATCGACTGCCCGGCGACCGGGGATCGTTTTATGAGAGGGGGAAGCCCCGCTTTGCTCACCTTGTGGCCGCGAGAGAGACTTCAGCCATGCCCGAGGCTCCGACGTCGTTTAGCCCGTGGTCATTTGCTCGCCGACCTCCGGTGTCGGGATATGGATCACCCGCCCGGGAGAGATGGATGGCACAGCCTTGGTACGCATCGATCCGCCGGTGGGTTCCGCACCGGAGGATTGAGACCAGGAGGATCTTGCAGAAGGGTCCTACGTTGTCGTAGTTCCAGGTTTGTCTTGGTCCTCCTTCTATATTCCGTCGCTTGTTTCCTGCAGCTTGGGATGAAGCAGAGCCTTTGCTGGCCGGGATGACCTTGCTAACAAGGAGATAGCTCCTCTCAGTATGGCAAACTGTGTGCCTTCTTGTATTGTCTCGAGGGTATGTGGAAGTATTCCGCTTCCCTCCCGTGGTACTTCTTAGACGTCGGGAGAGGTCGTGCCGACGACTCGCATCCGGCCCGGTATGAGCAAAGAGCAGTCATGGGCAGCCCCAAGTGGTCTTGGAGAGCGTGCGTGTAGCGATTCTGGGACCCGGCTGCCGTAGCAGCTATTGCCTTAGGAGTGCCGAAGCCTCGGGTCCGACCCTTTGATGTGACGGGAGACACTTTGTTTGGACTACGAGACTAGAGTTGACCGACCGACAGGAGAGGTCCTCTTTGCTGCATCATAGGAGGAGATCCGAGCCGAAGCACTGCGAACGAAGCCCCGAGAGCTACCGGATTATTTGACTCTACTGGGAGGACCCCGATCTCGACCGAGAGACGCAGAGTTGGTTCACGTGAGCGAAAGAAGACTCGCCAGACGAGGGAAGAAAGGAAAGAATGGCGAGGGGACAAGCGCAGATGGCGCGGAATGACCTCCTAGGTATCCATTCATCAGATTTGCAAAACACATTATTAGCTAAATGT